>CAIGRT010124386.1:0-25175 GCA_903798405.1 Fraxinus platypoda | reverse complement strand
TTCAATTATATTTTCTTCATCAATTATGTTCATCATTACTTTAGGTTCGTAACATGGCTCTGATACCATTTTCGGAGTTGCGTGCAGAATTATATTTATTTTTCGAGTTCTAGAAATATTCTTAGTATTTCTTAAATATTTTATTATATATTCCTTAGTAATTTTATGATTTATAAGATGGATATAAAATCTAATAGTTAATCTATATCTTAATCTTTTATGTGCATTACACATCTTATGAAATTCAGGTTTTCTCATATTTAAAATTAAATTTACCAAAATTATTGATTTATAAATTTTTGGGGGTCTAATTGTAGTTTCTCTAATTGAAGTTTCTATATTTTTATAGTGGCTTCTAGTTGCAAATTATGTATACAAGGGTATTTTTGGAAACTAAAGTTTCTGTAAAGCTTCTGTAAGTGAATAGTTCTGTACAAACAGAATTATTCGGGAATAATTGACAAAGCCCAAAGGAAACTTGCCGTAGTAACGACAAACATTAAGACTGCGCTACACTTATGAAACATAATAAAAAAGGGATAACCACAATATTTACCTTGCTTCAACAATTGCTTGTACAATTTTCTGCTCCTGAGGACTTAGCTGTTTGGGAATTGCCGAATTGGAAGAAATCGTGCAAACAGCCAACGAAGTAAAGGGTTTGGAAATTGGGATTTTTAATTCTAAACAAATTGGGTTTTCAATTTTCAAATGAGCCTTGAATAGTGGACTATTGGGCTTGAACAAAGGAAAAACAATTGGCTAGAACCATTTTTTTTTGTTTTTTTTAAACACCTAGGCTTGGACAACAGTGGGCTACAACCCAGTGTAGCCCACTGTTGGATCCGCCCTCGTATCAAAGTCAACAATTAATTTCAAACACGCATTTTATGGGATTCATGACTTTTCAATCACACATTTCATCAATATTTATTAAAATTTTCTAAAAATCTTATTTTAATCTCTACTAAAGGGCATAAATTGTTAAGCAAATAAAAACAAATACTCAGTTGTTAGTTCACAATTTTTTTCTTGAAAAGATGAAGAAGCAGTAATATGAGGAACGAAATGGTCAAGAAATGATAAGTCCGTGTGCCATCGAATATTTCTCTCATCCCACACACTTATTTATTTTTTTTCTATTTTGATCTTTACACACGTATATATTCCTCCGCCACTCTCTCGGAACACACATCCCTCCTCTCCGTCACATCCTCATCTCCTTCGCTTTCTCTGTTAGCATCTTACTCTTTTTTTTTTTTTCCTTTTCTTTTTGGTTCTTTAATCTTTATGCAGAGCACATGTATCTATACATATGTATATGTATTCGTGTGTGCCAATGAATCGATCTGCTTGTTTATTTTGATTTATTTTGTTGGTTTCCTGTTTAGTTGAAGAAAAATGGTGATGTTCAAGGTTTCATCTGTGCAAACGACGCCGTTTAATGACCAGAAGCCGGGAACTTCTGGTCTCAGGAAAAAGGTTCTTGATTTTTGATGTATTTCGAGAAAATTGTTGCAAGTCTTTGTTCACAATTATTTGTTTCTGTAAAGGTTGAAAATTGTTGATATTTGTGTCGTTTTGCTTTTTTTTTTTTGGATCTATTTTGTTCTTTATTTAGTAATTTGATTGGTCCTTCTGGATCTTTCGATAATGTGGTGTTATTAAGCATTATAGTACAAATAGTGATCTGCTTTTGTATAAAAAAATTGATAGCAAGGACCTGTTTTTTGGTAAGGAAATTTATCAGCATTGGTAGACCTGACGGATTTTGTTTAAAAGTTTATTAATTGTGTAAAGATAAGTAACAAAGTTGATTTTGATTCTTACACATCTCAAGCCCGAGTAGAACTGGCTGATCCAGTTGAAACACAAATTCTTAGAGGACCATTCTTTTTTATATTCATATTTGTAATTTATGGGATCCGGCAGTGTATATGTCTTTGGGGGTGTAAATAAGTGAAATTGAACTATATTACTACTGGAAGCTGGACCTCTGCAAATTAGTTAGTGATATTTTGCAAGTTCAGAGTGGAATTGAAAAGTAAAGAAAGACTTGATGTCGTAAATAGTTATATATGGTTAGTATGTGATCTATATTGGCAAAACATGGAAGGTATTCATTTCATACATATATAGGTTAGTATTTTTATTTCCACATCGCATGCTCAATGTGGTGGTTATTGTTAATATAAAGAGACACCAAGGTGAGTATTTCTTGCTGTAATTATATGGAATAGTATTATTGTAATGGTGTTTGGAATCTTAAAATCCATTTTAAGGGTGCGATATCGTATTAAAGTTAGAACCTAAGGGAAATGATTTAACAAGTTCATTGCCTCGTTCACAAGTGAGTGTGTGTGTGTTTTCATCTTTTTGGAGAGGGAGTTAGCTTGGTGGGCCTGATTTTAAGGTTAAAACTTAAAATTATGTTTTCCTTGCAATCCTGTCCAGAGGATGGTTGAGCTGAAATTCCACCTTTCCTACAATGTTGCAACTTCACATGGAAAAATATTATTTCAATCATTATGTAAGTTTTGAGTTGAACCGGTATTAATTTAGCCCTAAATAAGAAAAAGCGGAAATATTCTTTAACAAGTAATACATATTTTGCTATTAAATAATATTTATTGCTAAAGTTATCTTTTATTGAATCGCAATGTCAGTAAAATATAATTTGATCAATTTCTTATGCTCTTCTCTTTGTTTTACCATTCATGTTCACTTTTATGGTCAGAGGAGAAATGAAATTCAGTTTGCATTGGAATCTTTCTATGCTACATGTTTCAGAAGTAGTTAACATAATTCAGCTCAGTAGATATACGCATCATTAACTATGAAGTTTCAAAAGTTGCTATTATTGAAATTGAAGTGCATAGTTAATAAGATTATGCCCAGGCGCAACTGGAGTGAGGCACACCCTGGGCACTCTATAATGTAGAAGCTCAGCACTGCAATTAAGTGAGGAATAGTTGAAGGTGCAAAAAAGCACTTTAGTAAAGTTTTGGGGTTTTCGAGTCTTTTTAGAAACTATTTATATTATTATTCTTTATAATATTTCTTGTGGTTTTGATATCAGATGCTAAAATTGGATTAATTGCTAAAATACTCGTTAAATCTTAGTCCTTGCTTGGTAGTTTTTTAAGTGCTTATAAGTTATAGTCATATGGATAATAAGTGAGTAGTGAGTTATGAGTCCTACGAATTATATGGATAAAAAGAGGTATGTTTGACGAGCTTAAATTATAATTTAACCTTTGCCAAACATGCTCTTAATAATAGTTACTTAAGCACTGATTTTGCTGAAATTAGTGTGAAATACTGAAATTAACTGATGTTTGCTGAATTTTATTGATAGTTACTGTAATTACTTAATTTTTCTGAATAGAATTTATATGTTCAGAGATTTTTCAAAATATGTGCTTCAGTTTTTCAAGCTTTTATTAATAAATAATAATAATAATAATAAAATACATCATGAAGGGGCATAGATCTGATCTCCAGCAAATGATAAATTGCTACAATGATCTTAAAATAAATGAAACCAGTAAATACAAATAGATGAAATGACTCGAGGGTATTCATGAGGGTATATCCTCTCGTGACACATAGATGGGGTTATGTATCTGGTTTGAAACATGTCATGATCATGGAAATCTAACTAATCGGGGGTCGCTCGCTGGTGAAGGGTACCTTCTGGGAATGGGGCCTGCCTAGTGGAAAGGGGCGGGCCGGCAACTGTCCTATGTGTGCTGGTTGAAATGCAAGTGCATCGGGTCTCATCATAATCATAGCTATGGCACCCAATGCATGCCTAATCGATCGATGAATCTGAACCACTAATTGACGCAATCTCCCAGGCCCATACCATCTATGTCCCCACCTTATCCGGATTCGGAACTGTGATGATAGGAACGTGTGAAGGTGTAGGAGTAGGAGTCCCAGAGGAGGGGGACTTTGATTTCCTGCCTACCAAGTAGAAGAACTAGTCCTCAATAGCAAATCTCATAGTAGACCCTATCGTCATGCGATGCTTCTTCTTGAAATGATCAATCAACATCAACTTAATAGCGAACTCATGAGTACTAATATCTCCCAGCATCTCCTTGTAGGGGCCTAGGGCTATGTCCCCGTATCACTCTGTAAGATGGACCATGAATTCCATGAAAATTGAGCACCCTTCTTTGATGGACGAGAACTGATATGTGTAGGCTTGAGGGTGTCTCAGTAGTAGGGGAAGTAGTAGTAACTGGAGCAAGAGGGCTTTCCTCAATGGGAGCCACTTGAGGTGGCTCAATAATTGGTAAAGTCTGTGTAGGTACCTCAGTAGGATCTATTGGAGTTGACTCTGTAACTGTAGGAATCTGCGATGGTGCCTTAGTAGGAGATTGTAGATGATTCTTTGTAGAAACTAAATGGGGTACTAGGGTAGGCATTGTAGATGTAGAAGCAGGCTCTGTCATTGGCACGCATATGAGCCGGTAGCAAAGGAAAAGAAACGCATACTGGAGTCATCGGAGTCTCATGCTTAGGTCGAAAATAACATGTCCATTTAAGGACTTTGATGGGACACCCATCAATATACCATGAAGAGTTAAAAAATGACCGACTATAATCCTCCTCACGTTTAAGGTGTATCAATATGTGAGTAGTGTCAATAAGCCCCAACTCAAAACTACCATGGAAACCAATTTTCTAAAAGATTTCACATACCTTTCTCATGGTCAGCTTGCGGTGGAAAACTTGCCTACAAGTGTGTACTTGTAGGGCTCAGGAAATGTAGCCTCCTCCAAATCTGCCAAATCAATGGCCGGCTCACCATGCGGCACTTTGCATTTCTTAACTATAAAAGACTATCAGCTCGAAACTTCTGAGTTGAATCATTTGTTTGATAACGTATAACATTTTCAATTGGGACAACTAAATTCGGTGATCCAATCAATTTGGAGGGACCTGAATCAGTTCCTTCTTTACTTCTTATTAAGTTTTCACCCTAAGGTTGACTAACTAAATCTGGACTTTCTGTGAATCATAATTATTTTCTTTGAACATTGGCCCGTAGTTTTTGGTGGGAAGGTATGATTGGTCCATAAATCTGAACTGGCCATTATTGCCAATAACTGATAGAAGCTGTTTCAATCAAATCATATCTTAACTAAGACTTCAACAATGAAGCTATTTTACTAAAGTCTCTTGAAGGTATCAACATGCAGTTTGCTCTTTTTATGATTAACCTGCTCCTAGGATACTCATACTATAGTCATGTCAAACATTTCTTAAACACTGTAGAATCTGAATTCTATATCAATTATGCTTACTTGTTGATTGCAGGGACCCTGAATTGTCGAATCTTATTTATATTTGGTGTGGTTGTTTCAGGTGAAAGTATTTAAGCAACCCAAGTACTTGGAAAATTTTGTTCAGTCTACATTTAATGCGCTTGGAGCCGACAAAGTTAGAGGTGATTTTTCAGCATTAATAAAATGCTAGTGTTATGTTGCATGTTGTATTATTATTTCTTAATCGATAATGCCTTAAGCTTGCAGCCAAATTGTAGGTTCGTGATCAAACTTTCACTCACACATGCAACTTATAAGCTGATATGAGAATGGTTAAGGCATTTTTAGATTGAAATTATTTCAGAAAACTGGGGTGTATTGCTGAATTTGAGTGTACATTGTGCATTAAAGAGAGGCCTTCCTGGCTTCAGTCTGAAACTACTTTCTCAGCTTCCACTAATTTTGTTCTCTGTTTCTGCTGTATGTTGGTTTAGGTGCTACACTTGTAGTTTCTGGTGATGGTCGCTACTATTCAAAGGATGCTATCCAGGTACTTATTGTACAAGTTGATTCCAAAGGCAATATCGATAGCCTAATTCAGTGGATTTCCTTATTCGTAATCTCTATTTACATGATTATGATTGCAGAACTGTTTTGTCAATTCTGTATTATTTCGGCAATTTCCTGTTAGTCATCATCATAAAGAAACACTGTCCGGGTGGAATAATTATATTTTGTTGAACCACTTGATCTAAAAGTTTAAGCGGATAAAAAATTTCACATGTATATCATTTAAATATTATCTTCAACATACCTTGACGTGTAGGTGGGGTTCATTGTTTCCCATTAAAGATTGATACGTGCACAATTTCATTAAATGGGTGGCTACGAGACTTGGACCCGGAACCTTTGCCTTTTCTGACTCAAACTTAAGCTTTTAGAGAAGGCTACATGTATATCGTTTATTATTATTTAAAATACTTCGCATGCATCAAATTTAACACTATATGTCCTTACAGTGGATGTTCTGTTCTAAATTTGAGCAGTTAAGAGTCTCAGTCTTGTGGTTATTAATTCTTAGCATAATTATGTTTGCTTCTCTACGTGTTGATAGATGACATTGTTATTATCTAATGATTTTATCCCATGGCAGATAATCATTAAAATGGCAGCTGCAAATGGAGTAAGACGTATTTGGATTGGTCAAAATGGATTGCTATCTACTCCTGCTGTATCAGCTGTTATACGTGAAAGAGTTGGGCCTGATGTAAGCTTCTTCAAGGGATACACATTTAGCTGTTTCCTTCAAATTTTCTTGATAAACATGAAAATTTGGTTTTCACATGATGCTGATCATTGTTTATGTGTTACACATGAACAGGGATCTAAGGCAAATGGAGCCTTTATATTAACTGCAAGCCACAATCCCGGGGGGCCACATGAGGTGTGTGCCAGAATTGGTTGATTGTTGATTTACCCTTTCGGATGCCCGAAGCATGATTTGATTCTAAATATGAAATTGAAATATTTCTATTTTAGATGAACCTCCAGGTTTCATTTATTGTGTTTCATGATTACCTCCCTAGCTAGTTTTTATATGTTAATTACTAATCATGCTTTTTTTTTAAAAATTTTTTTTTGGGAATTTGGAATGCGATTACATTATGAGAATATCGCTGTTGATTGATGGGTATCTTTTGTCTAGCTGATGTATACTTTGTGTCCAATTGTACAGTTCATACCTATGATGCACCGACACGAACACGTGTGTTCGACACGATATGTGTTGGATAAGCCGACACGCGATTTTTAAAAAAAGTACATACAAGACACCTCATCGACACGTTGATTAAATTCTTNTTAAAAATTCTTCATTTATATAGTATAAATTTAGTTTTATATTTGTTATTAATTTTTCTTGTTGAAATCTTTTAAACATGAGTACCTATTTGTTATTTGTTAATAATTTTGAATTAACAATATATAATATTTCTAATATAAAAAGAAAAATGATTACGGTAGAGTGTTCGAAAAGTGGCGGTATCAACTCGTGTCCGACATCGGACACGGCTACAGGCTACCCTAATTGAAGTGTCCATGCTACAGAGGTTCATACAAAATTTACCAATTTATCATCATTCTGATACTCAAAAGAGAAAAAAATTATGTACTTATGTTGATAGTCTTTATTATGTCTAGATATAGCTTGATGATATTTCATTGTTATGACATTTAACATGTAGAGGTCCTTGATGTGTCTTATTGCTTGCTTGGTCTTGTTTAAAAGCTACTTTTTTAGAAAGGAGATAAGGTAGGAACCAAAATTATTGCGTGGTAACTACATTCTGTTTATTTGAGCCACACACAAACATGTACTTGTGTACTACTTTTTTTTTTAGACAAAACATGACTACAATCTTGGTTTTCAAGTGCCACCAGGACATGCTGATGGGGTTTGGATACTCCAACCATATATATAAAATAAATACCTCGAGAAGATAGGGAAGGGAGCTTAAACCTGACCTCCGAATAGCAAAAAGGTACAACATCTGAAGAGATGAAATAAGATAGGAAATACTACTTCCGATACAGTGTAAGCAAATAAAAATCAAACTAACGCTCTCTAATGCTAGGAAATCTATATCTATCTATCTGTTTAAGAGCTCGGAGTCGACATGGAAGGTCAAGGGGGCCATACTCCTGATAATAGCTTTGATCCCATCCTTCAGAATCGAGAGTCGGAAACCTAGTTCCCCTCACAAAAAGTGTGGGAGACTATCACGAGTAATATAGAAACTGTGTTTGATTTGTCTAAGAATGATCTGAATCGCTCAAGGTCCTTCACCCCTAGTGATGCAGTGGATGGCCACATATGAATCGACCTCTCCACCCAAATATCAGGGAGACCTAAATAGCGAGCAAGTAATTTCCCATCCAAGATACCCCGTAGCTTAGCCTCTAGAATGGGACAATCGTCGTAAGACGAGAAAGCTCTAACATAATGACCTACATATGATCTCGAGCAATGCTCCCGCTACTAGAAAAACTGTCCTTGACGCATCCGTCGGTGTTAATCTTGTAAAGTCCCTTTCAAAAAGGTTAATCTTGTAAAGTCACGTAGTTGGGTTACGCCAAAAATTGAAATAGGGGGACAGGAGGAGGAAGAGTCAAAGAAATGTTAAAAAGAGGAGTAATATTCGTGTCACTACACCAATGAATAGGCCGAAATAGGCGATCCATGAAGAAGAGAAAACTTGCGGTATATTTCCCCTTCTAGGATCCACACGTGTCTCATTATGCTTCGCTCGCAAACCACGGGAACTAGAAAATCAACATAGGAATTATAGCGCGAATGTGGCCCTTACGAACATACTAGCCCGAATACCTTCATCTTTGGAACTCAGGTCTAACCCCCTCATTAGATCTTATCGGTACTTCAGAGATGGTGTTGCTAGTGAAAATGTGTGAACTAGTCTCGATCTCTGAACACATGCAACACCTACATTTTAAGTCTAGTTTAAAGAATGTACATAACACTCACTTTTTTTATCATAAAATAAAGTTGTTTTTCCTCTCCAAGTCTCCACCTGTCATTATATTTCAATTTCATTTAACATTAATTTTATCTATGTTGAAATGAGTTGTTATTTATCCATTCTTGTGATCCGGATCCTCTGGTTTGCTAGGAATTTTCTTTGACATCTCCTCATTGGAGATGGGAGCTCTTTTTGGTTCTTGATATGACCTCGTTTTTGGTCTTATTGTTTGAGGATACCTAGTCTATAACTCTCTTTTTAACAAGTTTGCTTTATCAGAGAAAAAGGTATGCATGCTGTTAATTCTCGTGAGAGAGACATCATATATTTCAGGAAAATGCTTTCTTTGTTTTCAAAAAAAAAATATTTGGAACATTTTTGGGAAGATTCAAATACAATTATGACGTGGATCGACGTGTCAACAAACAATAAAAATATGTTGTTTAGGGGTTTCCCATTTGGATGATGTTTTGGCACTGTTTCAGGTAAAAACATCAAAACTTATTCAATTTAGGGCTCTATTCATTTTTCTTTTGAAACATTCAAATGAAGCAAACAAACATATTTGTTTTTCCCTACATACGGATCTCTGTGTCAGAAAATGGGTAACTGGATTTGAAAATGATCACAAAGTGGCATATAGTTGTTTAGAGCTTGGTAAGGAACTTTGTTTAATCTTGAATGTTTTTCCAACTTCATATATGAAATACACAATTGTTTGTAGGAAATGAGACATCTGGCAATAAATATCAATTCTTAAGATCTTCTATGCTTTTCCATCTCGAAAGAGTTGTACTAGGTTGATCAACTTTATATTGGTCAGTATTCAGGCCATTTTTTTAGATGCCTGGGCACAGTACATCTGTTAGTTTCGAACTAAATTGCAATCTTATTTTTTCACTCGTGTTGGAGAATGGTGTCAGTGAGATTGTGATTTTGCTCATTAAGATTTCGTATAGGCAAAACTCTGTTAATTGGTAGAATTATATGATTTGCATGGGAGGAGAAAGTGAATTACTGGTCAAACAGGTTCAGTAAGAAAATCTACAATCTGCAGAGTATTTCTGTGGCTGTTTTTTATAGACGCTTAGAGTGGGAGAGAGTATATTTGGGAAAAAAATATCAATCTGGAAGACCTTTTTGAATTATCGAATGACGAATTACTGCAATCAAATGTATCCAGAATAAGTAAGCTCCTTAAGATGAGTGTTTGACGTCTTATTTATTTGATTTTGTCACAGGATTTTGGAATTAAATACAACATGGAAAATGGGGGACCTGCACCAGAAGGAATTACTGATAAGCTCTTTGAGAATACTAAAACAATTAAGGAGTACTTAATTGCAGAAGGCCTGCCAGATGTATGACCCGTTCTTGAAGTATTTCATTTGTTCCTAAGACTGCAGTTGGTGTTATTTTTTTGATCACAGATATTTCTCACTATTAATCAACATTGCAGGTGGACATCAGCATAATATGTGTGACTAGCTTTATGGGCCCTGAGGGACAATTTGACATTGATGTTTTTGATTCAGCAAGTGATTATGTCAAGTTGATGAAGTATGTCATTTTTACGTAACTGACTTAAAAATTTCACTTGCTTGTTGCACAAAAATAAATGTGCAAATGTAGACTATTTTTTTCCCAATTTATCTAAAAAGGTAGCAATTCGGTTGTCTCAAGAGAATACATGGATTTTTAATTAATCAAATAATGTTGGCTCAGTTTTGAAAATCTCACCCTTCTATTTGTTTGGCCATGTTCAGTTATGTTATACAACATTAATTTTCCTGAAAATGACACTTATGAATCGTGCCTGTTGTTCGAAATGCTTTATTTCTCTGTTAGTTTTCATCTCTGTGACCTTTGTTATTATTATCGATGTTTCTATATCATTTCTTGAACTTCCAATTGTTTATGATTATTGTGGTGCTATTTTGCCTCAATTACAATTTTTAGTTTGTTCTGAATCTATAAATTTTAGGATATATTAATGTTTTCACTGAAGCGTTTGAAGCAGCAAGCTTTCATTTTTTTTTTGTCTTGCCCTTCTCTTTCCTTTATTCTGTAACATGTATACCAAATTTCTGTGCCAAAATAATATTTTTTTTGCTGATTTCTTCCCAGGTCCATTTTTGATTTCCAGTCTATCCAGAAGTTGCTTATGTCTCCGAAATTCTCTTTTTGGTACGTATGCTTGCTTTGATGTCATGTGCATAATAATTTTCTTGTTTCTTGTTCTCTTATCAAATAATAGATTGCATAAATTCTGTTTTCATATATTAGTTATGATGCACTTCATGGAGTTGCTGGGGCTTATGCTAAACGTATATTTGTGGAAGAGCTGGGTGCAAATGAAAGCTCTTTACTTAATTGTGTACCTAAGGTACTTGTGTTGTTCTCCCAAGAAAATGCAACTTTCCTCTGTTTATATCTGCATAACATAACACTGGCAGGAAGACTTTGGTGGAGGGCATCCAGATCCCAACCTGACCTATGCAAAAGAGTTAGTTGCACGTATGGGACTGGGTAAGACAAACTCTGAACAGGAGCCACCGGAATTTGGTGCTGCTGCCGATGGAGATGCAGACCGCAATATGATCCTCGGGAAAAGGTCTTCTCTTCTTATATTAATTTGGTTTTCAAACTACTTTCATTCCTGAATCACCTTTTTTTACTTATATTGTGATGGCAGGTTTTTTGTTACTCCATCTGATTCTGTTGCTATAATTGCTGCAAATTCCGTTCAAGCGATACCTTACTTTTCTGGGGGCCTAAAAGGAGTGGCAAGGTTCCATTCTAGTTTTCTTCACTTCCATTGTCTACTGAGTGTTTGTCTTCTTGCATGTTTCTGTCCATGGACGCTGCCTAATTTTTGCATGTTGGAATTTTCGTCAATATTATGGTTGGTCAATTGTTTCTTTTAGACTTGTATTCATCATTAATGTTCTTCCGCCTGCAGGAGCATGCCCACTTCAGCTGCTCTTGATGTTGTTGCTAAACACTTGAATTTGAAATTCTTTGAGGTACTCAAAAGTACGTGAAATTTATAATTTCTTGTCTGTAATTATTTTTACAGGCTTAAATTTATATCTTTGTTAAGGTGCCCACTGGCTGGAAATTCTTTGGTAACTTGATGGATGCTGGAATGTGTTCAGTCTGTGGTGAAGAAAGTTTTGGAACTGGTAAGATATGCGTGTTCCTCCCTGCAAATGATCAATAAGATAAGTGGCATTTTTACTGTAAGCATACAATGCAATTGGACTCCATTTTTCAATCATTTTTTTATTCAATGTTAACAGGCTCCGACCATATACGTGAGAAAGATGGAATCTGGGCTGTTTTGGCTTGGCTATCTATTCTGGCCTATAAGAATAAAGATAACCTTGGGGAAGAGAAGCTTGTGACTGTTGAAGACATTGTTCGCCAGCATTGGGCTACTTATGGACGCCATTATTACACTCGATATGATTATGAGGTACGCATGATATGCAATTTACCTTACTATTTCTAATAATAAGAACAGTGTTATATTATTGGAAACATCATTTTAAGTTCAAATTGTGTTGCTTCTTCAAGAATGTTGATGCAGGTGGTGCAAAGGAACTGATGGCGCATTTGGTCAAGCTGCAATCCTCCCTTGATGAAGTTAACAAGTAAGCTAATGATTGTTGGTAGCTAATAAATGTAACTAACATTGTTGTCCATGTAACTGTCCCCCCTGTTTGGTTTAGCTAAAAAAATGGATAAAATCAAAGTCAAAGTCAACGATTAATTGTAACCACAACTTTTAAACAACACATTCCATCAACTTTTATCAAAATCTACTAAAAATCTAATAAAAATCTGCTTTTTTTATCTGAACAAACTTGGGGCACGTATATTTCTTGAGTTGAATTCTTTTAATTTACAACGAGATGGCTTACGTTCTAATGGGAGACCTACTGATTGTTTTGGTTTGTAGTACGAGTGGAGCCCATGAGGCTTTCATAGTATGGTTTTTCCAATAATGCTATGAACGTCAATAACAGTGATTATTTCAGTTGATGTAAATTTTTGATGGGCTCTCCTGTTTTAAACACTAAACAGATTGATACTTATTCTAAAGAAATAATCGTTAGTTGCTATAATTCTTGTCGACAACTATAAATAAACTGGAGAGATGTGTCTCTTAGAAAGTCCATTTATTGAGATTGCTATCAACTTTTGGAGCTTAATGAATGTTCTTTTGCTAAGAAACCTATGTAAGAACCAAGTATAATCTTTTTTTCTCATTGTGCATTGTTCTTTGACTATTGGAGGATTTTTCCCCTCTTTATTTTTTATTTTTTTGGTCATAATGATATTTGGGTACTCAATTCTGTAAAATATTTCTTACGTTGATCTTAAACTCTTCCATCCTTACAGAATAATAAGGGGATTATGTTCTTTTTTCTAATTGTGCATTGTTCTTCGACTATTACTGGATTTATTTATTTTTGGTTATAATGATATTTGGGTGCTCAAATCTGTGAAATTATTTCTTACGTAGATCTTACGCTCTTAAATTCTTACAGAACAATAAAGGGAATACATTCGGACATGTCGAATGTTGTCAATGCTGATGAATTTGAGTACAAAGATCCGGTTGATGGTTCCATTTCAAAGCATCAGGGTATCCGGTACCTGTTTGAAGATGGATCCCGATTGGTACTCTCTTCCTTCCCAGCAATATTTCCAGTAGCATTTTGACCATATCATCTTTACAGTGGTTTAAAACTTGCCATATTTACCACGCTTGAACCATAGAACTTGTGAATCGTTACATGATCATGTGATCGCATCAGTAACCGAACTATAAATAATCAAGTAAATAGAGGACATGAAAAGAGATTCTATGGTCTCCTAATTTTACTTTTATCTTGAGAAGAATTCTCTATCAGATCCAATATTGATTATGCACCAGGTTTTCCGGCTTTCTGGAACTGGTTCTGAGGGTGCTACCATCCGTCTTTATATTGAGCAATACGAGAAGGATCCATCCATGACGGGGAGAGATTCTCAAGAAGCACTTGCTCCTCTGGTGAGACATCACGCAGCTTTACATTTCCTGCTCTCTCTCTCTCTCTCTCTCTCTCTCTCTCTCTCTCAAACAATTGGTTCGAAATGGCTGCAGGTTGAGGTTGCTCTTAAGCTGTCTAAGATGCAAGAATTCACCGGCCGATCTGCTCCAACTGTCATTACATAAAACATTTTCCACTAAACAATATGATATGTGTTTGTTTTTCATTAAGAAATTAGTCCTGTTTCTGATTGTGTTGATACTAGAGAACCTGTACACAATCAGAACTTGATAAAGTTTTCTATAAATGCTGCCTCTACATAATGAGCTCTTGATGAGAATTTTGTTAAATATGGGCACCAATCTTTATATTTTCTTTCTTTTACACTTCTGTTTTCTGATCTTCTACAATACACTAGATGGGAATAATACTTAAGCTCCTGTTTGAGAACCATTATTTTCGATTTTAAATTTTTTTTTTTACGTACTCTTTTTCAACAACATTCACGTAATAAAATATTTTGCACGTAAATTCTCTTAAAAATCACTATTCAAAACATGATATTTTTCATTTAATGGTTGTCAAACAGGGCTTATTATAAATGAATGATCTTTTTAATGAAAAAAAATATAAAGAAAGAATACGATAATAAGAATTGGCCAATGATTTGTAAGCTGTCCGGTCCATACTGTGCAGTTATTGTAATGAATACAGGATGAAAATATCACTTTACATCTCTAATCGAACTACTATATCTTTTACAACTGCAACTGATTTTCTTTAACACACTCACAGCTCACGGGCAACATAATTATTAACCAACGCTAGCGCATTGCTAGTCATTTCCTTCACCTTCTCTACTCGATCACATACGTCACTTTTCATCGGTGTGTCGGGCACGTCACTAAATCCGTCAGTGCACGTCTCTTCGTTGGTCAAGGCAGCACTCATCCACGTCTGAACGTTGCTCACTTGAAACAAGAATGTCGGGCCGGGGCTTTCAAGCTGGCTGAGCTGCTTGAGCGAGCTACGTAATTGCTCGACCGCATCACTAAGAACAGTAAAGCAGTCGTGTAGAGCATTCACCGCCCGAGGGTCGGCTCTTGCTCCATACTCAGTTTGGTGTGTGAGATTTGATATGTAAGCAGGCATCAGCTTGGCTTCGGTTAGGCTAATGCTGATGGCAATACGTGCTAGTCGACCGGGATCTTGCTGCACAACATTGGCGTAGCGTGCAAGAGAATTGTAGCATAGTTCGGGGTATAGTGTAGTTTCGCAACTTGTGCGGGTAAAATCTGTGTTGTTTACAGGGGTGGCCGGAGTTGGCTGCATGACGGTGGCGGTTGGGTCATAAACAGTGGCAGTAGTGGTGGTGCTGCTGGAGGAGTATTGGAGGGCTGGAGTTTGTTGGAGTTGGAAGAGTATAGCTGTGAAAAGAAAAGGGAGAGAGGAAACTAGATGTAACGTTTTCATGGTGTATAAGCTTCTACGAGTCTATTGCTCCATGTAAAAATGTGTCAATGAAATTTGAGCAAGTTTATATAGGCTCCAAAAGTTTATCATATGACTATTATACCCTTGTGACTTGTTCAACAGATTGTACGATACGACATAGTATAGAAATTTTTCTAAGTATTATTTACGTAATGTCCAATTTCACACTAGTTTTACTTACCACACGAAATATATTGAGGGTGATTTCACGTGACAAATTACAAATACTTCTAATGCATGCTTAATATATGCAGTATTAAACATGACAAGATATAGTATAATGAGCAAAATTTTAATTTTTTTTCTTTATTAGCGATATATAAAGCCATAAAGATTCAGCTCCTATGAAGAAAAAAACTGGAGTCTTTGCTCGTTGGAGAGGTCTCATTCAATTTCGTTGCAACGCTTAAAAAATATGATTCTTATACTCTTCAATATATTATTATGTGTGTCGAATAGGAAGAGGCTTCATTTCCTTAGTTGACGATCCTCTTACTTGACAACGTAAACTGAATTGTGGGCCATCTATCCATGGGAATGATCGACGATACAATATAATGAATATTCTCGAAATAGAATTAAGAGATAAATTGTGGTGTAAAAAGGGTTTAACAGAATAGATGAGGCTATTTCCTAGTTAGTCACAATACGAGAAACGGTTCAAAGGGCAATCCTTATCCCACAGAGTACACGACAACTTCTTTAGGCCTCTCTTTCCTCTGCTTAATGTCTCGTGTGAACGACAAAATTGCCACTTTCTGTTCTCATCGAATAATTTTCTGTTATCTTGTTCAAACGTTGTCTACCACAGGATTTTTCCATGGCATTAACCATGAAAAGACAAAATTATAAGAATATACATTGACGTCAAAAATTGCTCAACCGTTGGAATATGTGAGAATCTGCCGATCTTGATCCAAGAACTGACCTACAAAATAGAACATGTATTAGGCCATACTTATCTTTTTAATAGAAAATTGACCGTTCTATTCTAGCAATGTACTCCCGAATTTTATTAAGAATTGACATATCCATTTACTCTAGCAATAACAATCATTGCCATAACTCCAAAAGTGAATTGCCCTTAACTGAAATAACTTTCTCGGGAGCCTCTGGAGAGGGTCCGGTTAATCCCACGATACTCAAGGAGCACAACGGTGGATTTTGAAAACTAAGGCGCACACTAAAAATTGGGTTCCTCACTGACATCCCGAAGATTGTTCACACCGATCATACTCATTTATTTGATTGGTTACTCAATAGTGTTCGTACCCAATTCAAAGGAAGATATTTCATCTTTCCAAGAATTGCTGACATGACAATGAAACCCTAATCTGAAAACAAAGAGAAGGGGGATCTCGAGAAATCGGTAGACGCTACGCAGTTAATTATATTGAGCATTGTTATGAAAACTTACTAAGGGGTAACTTTGCATGGTATTTTTGTATCTACTCTTATTGCTTAATGAAGGCTCTTTTATGGATGATTTTTTTTTTTCTAGGGAATTTAAAAATAATGGCTTATTTTACATTCTTTACTTAATTACTTCCACACAGATTCAAATTGGGTCTCGTAGTTTTGAAAAATCTAGTTAAGTATTCTAGAAACTCGATTTTTATGATGTCACCATCTTCAAATCGTATATTTTAGAGAGATAACGATTTTCCGATTACTTGAAGCTGGAATCGTACATATACAAAAGGGTAAAAAATTCTAAATCTACGTCCCAATTCGAGCGAGTAATTCAACTTCATTCTACTATTATTAGATTACTAAATCACACTTATTTTGTTTCAATCATATGGCTACAAATAAATCCTATCTGGACTAGTAGCCTGTTTTAAATGAAGACACTGTCACACGCAGAAAGGAGACTATCAACGTTTTGTTTATTTGTTCACATGATGAGAACATGTGCTCGTGAAAGAATTGACAAGAAGAAATTGACTTTACTAAAAATAAAAGACAAATAAACTTTATGGCTATGGAGGATTCACAATTTTATTTATTTATTTTATTATTACTTCTATGTTAATTTTACGTAACTAATTATTCTAATGAGCGATGGTTTTTGTAAGATATGATTACTAAGATTTTGAATTCCCCTTATTAAATTCAAATTAATACAATTCAATATCATTACAATATATATGCATTCTTGTTGATCAATTTTCCCAAGGTATTTAATAATATCTCTCAATTAGAGTTAAATCTACAATCTCATGTGACATTTCTATATCTCTATGAAACGTACAAACACATAAAAACATTAATTAAAATACGAGAATATATATTGAAATCATGCAAAATATAGAGGTATATCTTTATCCTCTATAAGATCTCATAACAAGTATTATATATCCTATCGTCTCTATTGAGAACAACAAATCAATTGAATATATATCAAGTAATTGAAAAACATTAAACACAATAACAATCATCCAACATATTGTATTGAAATCATATTAAAACTTCATAATAAGGGTTCATCTACGCCTTATTAAATAAAAACTTACCCTAATAATAAAAAATCACAAGAAATCATCTTCGATTTATGGAGCATCGCCTGGATTTTTTATTAATAAAAAGGAAGAGGAGAAATCTTGAATCTCTTCGATGGTTTCTTGATATTTTTCAGTTGCACCTTCCCTTTTTGCTCAAAAACCAAGATTGGATCGTTAATTGATTGAATTCTTGTATTTACCTCTTGATTTGCCCAAAAGTGTAATGAATAGCCTCCCTTTAATTGCAAGAATTCATGAATTATATAATATGAAAGATATGTAGATGACTTGTTCACGTTCTGTATTTATAAGACTCGGAAATGGGTCAAGAAATCGTCTAAAATTCCATTCCATATAGAGTTTCAGTTCAAAAAGAAAATTGGCTGGAATGCTACCATGTGCAAGCATGGTATCTCCCATTGCGCATTCATGGTAGACAACATTTTGCCTCGAGTTTTGATTTTTCAATCCTTACATGCACAAGGCCTAATCCCCACGCATATGCATAGCTTTGGTACCTGGATTTCTTCTAAGGTGTTTATGGTCCTTTTTTCGTGTAATTTTCTTCATTTGGCTTCAAATCTCATCCATTTGATCACGTATAATCTTTAATCCCTGTTCCATGGTCTAAATCAACAATTAAATATTTATAATTTGATCCCAAAACTTTGGAAATCATCATTTTTCTTTCATTTATTCCAATTTCAATTCCTTGTACCCAATAAATAAAATTTACAAGAGATTAAGCTATATTTCATCAAAAGTAGCCCCAAATATTGATATTTAATGACTTAGATAAGTGTACAAATTAAACTTATCAAACACCCTTAAACTTGAATATTTATTTGTTCTCAAACGAAACTATAACTTATCCCAACCAATAAGTATGCAATAAATTTTTTGTTAGATAACATATTCTTTATCTTAGGGTTGAAATCATTGTATTAAATTATGAACAACTTCAAAATTACAACACAAAAAATTAATTGTTACTTATCTAACCCTTGTTTGACATACATTCTATAAAAATACAATCTTTTAAAACTCATTTTCAATCACACATTTTCAATAAAATAATATTTTACATCATATTAATAATTTTTCCTTATTTTTTAACCACATATTTTCCATCATATTACTATTTAAAATACATTCTTTTCTCAATAATACCCATCAAACACACCCCTAATATAAAACCGATGTGTGTGTGTGTGTGTGTGAAAAATTAAGTAAAACATTATAAATTCACAAGTTGCTTCAATTTTCGACCCTCAATGATAAAATATTTCCTTTCTTTACTTGTAAAAATACACACACACCCAAAATTATTATTTTAACTCTTTTTTCAAGGTGTGATCTAATGTTGGATTTTTATACTAATTATCACTATCTTTAGTTTAAATAGATTTCACTAATTGCAAATCAATACCTCAATAAATAAGAATTCTCTTAATTTTGATTGCTTCAACCTCTAACACTCACCTAGGCTAATAACCAATTGTCAAAAGTCTAATTTTCTCAAATAAGTATTTGAAGACTTAATCAATATATATCGTATGTCTTCTTGTTTATGCATTTACTTTTTCAAGTGGCTACGTACTCTATTTTATATAGTAGCTTTATCCCCTTTTTGAGTTTTCTTTTTGGGATTTTCAATTGCTGTAATCATTGGGATCTTTTATAAGGTAGCTTTCACTCATAAATTGTGATAGCTAATTTTTATACACTAAGTAGTGCAATACCCTTTATTAAACACCCATTCTCGAAAATTTTTATCTTATTAGTTTAAGAAAATCCACACATTTACACATGGAATCTCCATTCATCTCAATATCTTCCTACAAAAGTTCTATCGCCCCCATACTATACTTAAAATGGTCTAAGGATGTATAATGTAGTGATATTTGAATTTAGCATCTAAGTTCTACTATTTCAACCTATCAATCATATAAATCAACTTATTACTTGACAATGCAATACTTAATTCATGTTTACAAACAGTATCAAATTCTACATGGATGAGCATCAATTAATCAAAGCATGAAAATTATTAAAGTTCATCAATCACATATAATTCCAGTTATATTCATTATAGTCAACAAGGCTACCTAACCTATACTAGAAAGCAACTAAAAAGAAAATATTTTTGGAATTAATTTTTTTTTCAAACCTTTTCTACTTTTTTATACATTATAAAACATACAATTACACAAAAGTACAAAAAAAAAAAAAAAAACTAAAAACTCAAATGTTTTTTTAGCAACTAAAAAGAAAATATTTTTGGAATTAATTTTTTTTTCAAACCTTTTCTACTTTTTTATACATTATAAAACATACAATTACACAAAAGTACAAAAAAAAAAAAAACTAAAAACTCAAATGTTTTTTTCATCCACAAACTTAAATTAGATATTGTCCTCAATGTTGAGTTGCCCCCTGTTTGATTTCACTGTACCTTTAAATTAGGAGAATAATCAAGAATATTATAAGTATACAAAGACATCAAAACGGGATGAGATATATACGAATGGATGGAAACATTTATAAGAGTCAAGAACTAATATAGAAGCTCCGGTGTGGCGTATAAGCAAAGATAACTAGTTTTCTTTTGATGCCCCTGATGACTCAAAAAATGTGTCGCATGCTTCTTTTATTGATTTTGACTCAAATAAATTTCTTTTCTTTTTTCAAGGCCTAATGTTGACATGATAACCCTTTTATTATAAAAAACATATTTATTCTAAATGTAATAGTAAATAACTACATGCAATGCAAACACTCGAAGCATAATAAATAAAAGGGTAAAAAATTGGACTGTCTCCCAATAGACGCTTAATTTAAAGTCTTTAGTTAGACTTTTGTGGATAAGTTAATCATGGTCGTTCAAAGCAGACCTCATCGGCAAAGCATTTAATACAATGCTCATCATTGCTAACCCTCTTCTCGATTCTCCACTCTTGAAGAGCTCTTTTTCATCCTTGAAATCTTTAATGATTTCACCAATTCCTTACCTATGTTGACACTTTTCATGATCTTTCACTTCTTTCTCTTTAACTTTTCAATTTTCTTCATGATGGGACGACTTTTCAATATTGATGTAAATCTGAACTTTCTCTTGCATAATCTACTCCCAAGATTAGCTCGTTGCGTCAAAGCGCATGACAACCTAATTGTAGATAAGAAAGATCACCCCAAGATCAATGATATATCTCATTATCTTCCATGTCTAAGACCACAAAATGCACTAAAAAGATGTACTTAGTCACTTTAATGAGCACGTTCTCAACCACTTTTCGAGGGTATATGATGATCGGTCTGTCCATTGAAGGGAGATTGTAGTGTCCTTTATCTCTTTCACACCTAGTTCCCTGTAGATAGAAAAATGCATTAGATTTATACTTGCTCTAGAATCGCATAAAAAGTAGAGTTAGTTTCTATCGAGCAAGGTATTTATAGACTCATTGGATCATTTAGTTTAGGAGGTAGTTTATATTGCTAGATACCACTGTACTCATTTAGCTCAACGGTCTCAAATTCATTGAGCTTTCTTTTATTTGATATGATCTTCTTTAGGAACTTTGCATAGCTTAATATTTGAGATATGATTTCAAGTAATGGTATGTTGACATGAAGCTTTCTAAATATGTCCAAGAACCTTACAAAAATGTTCTTCGAGCTTCTGTAGTCTTGAAGGAAAGGGAACATGAGGCCATGTGTTTTAATAGGAACGGATGCCACAACCTATGGACTATTTGAATTGTGATTTTGAATTATTTTTGCTGATTGTCTAGATTGATCCACTTGCTCCACATTTGAGGAAGGTATCTTTTCACTCGACAACACCTGTCACTTAACTATAATTTCTAGAAGTTGAACCCCACTCCGCGTGGTAATTGCCTGAACTGTTTCACCATGAGGCCTTTTTTGAAGCCTTTGAGGAAAAAGAATACGAGGTATGTATACTCGAACTAGAGTTTGTGTTTTCAGAGGTAAATCTTCTTTTGTTTCATTTGCTAAGATACTTATGGCCATAATCTGCTTTTTGGGGTTTATCTCAGTGTCACTTGGCAAGGTCCCTGACTATTTTTCTGAAATTGCTCTGGCTATTTATTCCATCTAATTTTCCAAATTCTTTATAAGCACGTCCTTGAATCCGGAATTTCCTCAGTCTTTTGCATGAATTGAACCGATGCTTCTGCTATTTTACCGATTACTTCTTCTCATGAAGGTTTTTTTTTCTATCAGCTAAAAATTCGTTGGTGCATTCTGATAGGGGTGCTTGAGAAGATTGTGTATTACTCTAAGAAAAAAATTGAATGATTTCTCTGACTCGGATTGTATGTATTAGAATGAGGATTATTCTACCGCCTTTAGCTGTTCTACATGTAATTCACCTCCTCAATTGATTTAACAAACGGACTGCCCACATTGCAATCCACTTTCATGATTACTACGCAATGGTTGCATCTCAACCCAACTTCTTGAACTATATTCACTATTTAATTAGTTGCCATGTGTCTACTTTTTAGCTAGTGCTGCTAGCTATGCTGAAATTGTCGTTAGTGTGTCAATCTTGTGCATCCTATAGCTCTCTTTCCACCAGATATTCCAGTCGGCCACAGTGCATTAATGAATGCTAGATCCTCCATTATTTCATATACCTGATCCATTGTCATTTTGCAATTGGTCCATCACAAGCATAGTCAACATGCTGTGAACATTATCGAAGAAGTCCTTTGTATATATTTCATGCCTTGTAATAGCACTTCAAATCAAGCTAGGAGAATGTAGTGATTTCGTCCTTCAACTTGGCAATCCTTTTAGGTGGGAAGAATTTGTTCAAAAACTTCTGACTCGAATTGTTCCAAGTAGTGATGCTGTAAGTTGGGAAAGTATCCAACGAATGCCCTAACTGAATCTCTTAAAGTATATGAAAACATCCTCAATCAAATTGCATCACTGGAAATCCCTAGTTATTCAATTGTTGCACACATGTCAAGAAACCTCGAGATATGAACGTTTTGATTGTCAGTGGGTCCCCCAAAGAATTGTAAGTCGTTCTGGAACATATTTAACATGTCCTTCTTCAAATGGAAATTAGCTTGCCTGAATATTGTATAAGCTATGCTGAATTGACTTTCTACCACCAGTGGAATCATGTATTCCCCTATCAGTATCTCGTTTTCATTATTCACAGCTATAATGGAATGCGCCGCATTTTCATTTACCTTAACGATCACTTGATTTTGTATGTTTTCTACTATTGATTCTGCTTGCTATTATTGGTGTGCTTCTATCCGTTCTTTTCTTTTCAACCTAAATGGTCGTTTGATTTTCGAATCAAATTGAGCAAGATTGTCGTGTCTTGAACTTTGTATATAAGATTCAGAAAGAATTGGGAGAAAATATTATAATTTTCTCTAATATGAGTTTAAAAACTAAAATAATAATAATAAATTCAGATTAAAACTCTAAACTAACTAAAACTAATTAAATACTATAGTTCCAAACAACGGTGCCAAAAAGTTGATCGTATGAAATTTCGCAAGTGCACGATATCATAAACAAGTAATATAATGATAAATAAAGCATCATCCCATGGGGAGTATGTACATAATTTAGGATCAATTAATTCTAATTTTAATCAAATAGTCTCTATGCTAATTTTACTAATTAAACTAATTGTTCTAATGAGGAAATTATGACGATTTTTGTAAGATTATGTAGAATGATCACTAAAATTTCGAATCCCCTTTATTAATCCAAATTAATACAACTCAATATTATGACAATATGTATGCATTCTTGTTGGTCAA
This sequence comes from Fraxinus platypoda, assembly GCA_903798405.1. Taxonomy (NCBI): domain Eukaryota; kingdom Viridiplantae; phylum Streptophyta; class Magnoliopsida; order Lamiales; family Oleaceae; genus Fraxinus; species Fraxinus platypoda. Next base: position 1,504 of record CAIGRT010124386.1, on the reverse strand, counting down.
TGTTCTTAAGGTATTTAATAATCTCTCTCGAGTTGAAATAAATTTATTCTATCATGTGACCACCCTATATCTCTATTAAAGATCCGAACATGAAAGCATGCCTTAAAACATTGAAATCATGTAAAGTATAGAGATATATCTCTATCCTCTATAGGACATCACAACAATTGTTATAAGTGCTCTCTATCATGTCTCTCGAGAACAATAAAACTCACAAATCAATCAAAATAGTGATTAAATAATTGAAAATATTAAATATTGTAACAATCACCTAAGAAATCACAAATATTGAGTGTCAAAATATTGAAATCATATTAAATCTATGTCTTAGTAAATAAAGACATAGCCTATCATTACAAAATCATAAGAAATCATCTTTGATTTATGGACGATTTTTGATTAATAAAAGGAAGAGGAGAAATCTTGAATCACTTCAATGGTTTCTTGACAATTTTTAGTTGCGCCTTCTCTTCTTTGCCAAAGAACTAAAATTAGGATTGGACAAAATTCTCGAATTGAATCGGATCAAACCGCTTCAGTTTGATTATTCTTAAGTTAAATACCAAAATATGTATCAAAATCGAGAAATAAGTGGTTTGATTGTGTTTTCGGTTCTAATTTTTTATTATTTATTATTATTAAATAAGCCAAATTGATGGAATTCTTGTATTTGCCTCTTGATTTGCCCAAAAGTGTGATGAATTCCCTCCCTTTAATTGTAATAATTGATAAATTATATGACATGAGAGGTGTATAGATGTCTTGCCCGCGTTCTTTACTTAAAAGTCTTAAAAATAGGTCAAGAAAATAGTCCAAAATTCAATTCCATATAGAATTTCAGCCGAAAAAGGAAACTGGCCAATCTAGCTTGAATGCTACTATGCCCACACATGGTATCTCCCGTTGTGCACACATGGTAGGCAACATTGTGCCTCGGGTTCTAAATTTTCAGCAAGGCCTGATCCACTGTAGTTGGTCCCTGAACTTCTTCTAAGGTATTTTTGGTCATTTTTCAGTGCAATTTTCATCATTTGGCTTCAAATCCCATTAAAATGATCCTATATAATCTTCAATCCTCGTTCTACTATTTAAACCAACTATTAAATATTTGCAATTTGGTCTCCAAACTTTGGATGTCATCATTTTTCATTGATTTTTTGTTTCTTTCTTCCAATTTCATTTCTAATCATTGAGTTATACCTAACCAACATAATATATAAGAGATTAAGCTATATTTTATCAAAAGTAACCCCTAAATATTCATATTTAGTTGTCTAAATAAGTGTACAAATTACACTTATCATACATCAAGCTACGTTAAATTTAGAGTACCTCTACCTCTTATAATATTGTACTAGGTTTTAATATATTCAAACAGTAACTTTCTTTACATCTACACGTTATATTTGCCCAAAGTATTTGAGTTTATTCCTTAGTTTAACTTCAGTTGGCACAAGAAGTTACACATCCTTATTAGCAGAGACGGAGATGGGGGGGGGGGGGG
>CAIGRT010124365.1:1957-27206 GCA_903798405.1 Fraxinus platypoda | reverse complement strand
AATTATTTTCCCTGCAAATCATTTTTTTCCACTCATTTTCCACCCTTGCAATCAAACGCACCCTTAGACTTTAATTTGAGATTTTTAGCAACTTTTAATCTAAACGAAACAAGGCATAATTTTACAAAAAAAAATTCATTTGATTTAAAAAAGATGTTTTCAAATCTAGATTCTTCAACCGCGAGGGATATTCAAAATCAAATTCGAATATGATTCACACCGAGAACGTAGGAAAAAGTCGTGTCACATGGGACATCACACGTGTGAAAACAACCTTAAAATCTGGACCCGTGATCCTCTAAACCATGCGACACTGCCAAAAATATCTACATAAAAAATTCAAACTCTTGGATAGAGATTTTCCAAAATCAAATTTTTTGTGGAGTTTTCAAAATAATGAATCCTTTGCATATAATTCATTACTATTATTTATATCCATGACTTGTAGAACGTATAATTATAAACTTTTAAATAAAATGAAACTTTTAAATTTATCAGTAGTTCTATTTTTTATTTTTTTTTATAGAGGTTTTTCCTATGCAATAACCTAAAATAAATATAAATTTTACGTCGAAAATATTTTTCTAAAAAAAATAAAATGTCTTTTATTTGAAATACATTTTATTAACATGCACAATTCAGATAAGGATGGCAAAGGGATATCCCTCCCCGCGCCCTATCCTGTCTAGGATTTTTGGGAGTCGGGGAATGGGTTTTTTAACTAAAACATAATTTAAATTGGGTTGAATCGGGTTCGAGAAATTTTGCAATCCTTAAGATAATATTATAAAAACTAAAAAGGTTAGTAGGTTACTTATAAGAAATTTTATTATAATTAGAAAAGTAAGTTTTAAAATAAATAATATTTTATTAGTAAAAATTAAACTTGAATTTTTTACCCAAATGATTTATTTTTTTTTAAAGTAACTTTTTGCAATTAATAGCAAAAGCTTCTTTTTAAAAAAAAAAAAAAGAAAGTAAATTGTTCAAATATCTTTAGAAATGAAAAATTATTTAAATTTATTTTACTCGAACAAGAAAAGTAGAGTGAGAGAAGTATATAGATTCTCTAGAGAGTAGAGACTGGAGATTTGAGTTCAAAATCTAGTGAGAGAAGAAAATGGCAACACCAATAAGGAAGTCCCACACAAACACCTCCGATCTCCTCACATGGTCGGAGGTCCCGCCCGCCGACAATTCAGCCACCGGGAATGCCTCACGGTTAGCCACTCGTCCTAATCAGGTATGCGTAACGTCATTTTTCCGGCCACCGACGTCACTCATCTTTGATAAAAAACGATAATTTTTTTTCCCTTTTAATTTTTTGTGTAGCCATCGGATGGAGTCGGTAAGGTGCTGTTTGGAGGTCAGATCTCTGATGCAGAAGCTGAGAGCCTTAATCGAAGGTAAATAAAAAAGCAAATCGATAAAAAAAATCACGGTTAGCCACTCGTCCTAATCAGGTATGCGTAACGTCATTTTTCCGGCCACCGACGTCACTCATCTTTGATAAAAAACGATAATTTTTTTTCCCTTTTAATTTTTTGTGTAGCCATCGGATGGAGTCGGTAAGGTGCTGTTTGGAGGTCAGATCTCTGATGCAGAAGCTGAGAGCCTTAATCGAAGGTAAATAAAAAAGCAAATCGATAAAAAAAAATTCCCTTTAAATTTGTTCATTTTGTGTTATTTTACTCGTTTAAAGCTAATGGATTGGATCGAATTACTCGTTTCAGCTTGTGGATTTGTTCCATTCAATAATAGATTTATGCAGTGTTAATTGAAAATGAATAATTTAAATTAAGAAAGTAGTTTCCTAATTCCTTTTAATGATTTTTGAACCAAATCGAAGTGCTGATCTCGTGCAGAAGTGTAATTGGGGATTAGTCGTTGCGATTTAACTGTTGTAGGCATCTGTTGATGAAGTCGGAGAATACTTGTATGGTTAGGGTTTTAGAAGTATGTGTCTCTCTCGTTTGAGAAACTCTAGAGGAAAAAGAAACATGTATAGATTGAGGTTCAATAGGCTGACTCGAGAAGATGGAAAATGGAGTTACCACTAGATATCTTGGCTAGTCGAATCTTCCATTCGAAGGTCAAAGTTAAATAATTTATTCTTCAAGAATCGGAATTATATACGAAATTGTCAAGAACTGGATAAATCCCTTCACATCAGTTTGCGAATTAGATCAATTTCTAAGGTCGTTTGGATTTGGTCGTTATATATTCGCCATGATTCATGAAATTCTTATGAACTGTTTGTATTTGATAATTTCAGGAAACCTTGTTCAGGCTATAAGCTAAAGGAGATTACTGGCAGCAAAATATTTGCAGCTGATGATGAAAATGGGGAATCGGAATCTGGAACTTCTGATAATCGAACATCCGTGCGCATTGTGCAGGTATTTCTTTATTTACTCAGCAGCATATTATTAGCTTGCACTGAAGAATTGGAAATTAAATTACTCTTCCCTTTTTTTTTTTTTCTGATTTTTATTGTTTTGATTTCAAGCAAGCTGCGAATGGTATAAGCCAGATATCGTTTAGTACTGAAGAAAGAATTTCTCCTAAGAAGCCAATCACTGTTCCAGAGGTTGCAAAACAGCGAGAATTAAGTGGAACAATAGAAAGTGAGTCAGAGAGCAAGATTAAGAAGGCGCTGTCGGATGCTAAATGCAAAGAACTCAGTGGGAATGATATCTTTGGCCCTCCACCCGAAATTCGTCCTCGATCATTGGCAGCTCGCACTTTGGAATCAAAAGAAATCAAAGATATGGGTGAACCCGCCCCACGAACTGTACGAACATCTGTCAAAGTTTCTAATGTGAGTCAATCAATGTTTCCTCTTATCCTATTCACATGCCGTCTCTACTCTCATATCTCGACTGAACTTATTTGTGTGTTTTATAGCCTGCTGGAGGTCAAAGTAATATCTTATTTGGTGATGAACCCGTAGTCAAGACTTCGAAGAAAATTCATGACCAGAAGTTTGCAGAGCTGACTGGCAATGACATTTTCAAGGGAGAGGTTCCTCCAGGTTCAGCTGAGAAGTCATTGAGTACGGCTAAGCTGAAAGAAATGAGTGGCAATAATATATTTGCAGATGGAAAAGTCGAATCCAAAGACTACTTCGGTGGTGTCCGCAAACCCCCGGGCGGTGACAGCAGCATTTCCTTGGTTTAGCCAATGGCATGACACTATCTATTCTGGTATTTTTTGCGCAATTTATTTCAGCTCGATTAGTGGGTTTTATGGTACCTAGGGATCAGTTGTCGTGACTGTAAATTTACTGGGATAGTAAATCTATGAAGTATCGAACTAGGTAGTAGTTATTTAACCATTTGATGTAAAACGTGGATGATTGTTGCTTGGACTCTAATCTCAGTTCCCCTGTTTACTTCCTTCTACCAGTCCTTCGATTGTGACACGTGCATGTTCAAATATTTCCATGTTATTTGCATATGTTGGCATGAAGAGGCAAAATTGAACTTTTTTCCTCGAAATTTATTGAAATGTTTAGTATACGATGAAGCTATAGCTAATAATGTATAAGCACACGTTTATCGCTTGTGCTTATAATAACGAATTTAGAGTGATTCATTTTCAATGTAATAGTGCGTTCATTTGTCGCGGTTTTCTCTAAAATGAAAATACGAGCAACATTTCTCGAGGTTGAACAAGTAATTTGGCACCTCTAGGCACTCTTCTAATCTAGCCAACAAGTAATAAAAAAATATTGCACATTGAGCCATATGAGAATCAGGGAGAAAGCCAAGGAGAAACACACAATCTGACATCAAACACGCAAAATAAGTATAATAGACATTATTAAAACTCACACAACATGCAATAAAGCTCAGTGCAGATTCAATATAAGTATTCCATACCATACGAGAGAAGATAACTTCTCTAGCATAAAAATTTGCATCACTCAAGCATCTCCATGGCCAATCAAGGCAAGAAGCATTTTCTCATAGTCGCCAGATGTGTCTACAGCAATTGCTCGGTCCAGAGGGACACTGCTCCGTTTATGGTATTCTTCTTTGATACGCTGAATGTCAACCTCAGCTCGTGTAACAACAACACGAGTAAGAGCCCATTCGTCTGTGCCCAGCTTGTTGATAGCCAAACGAAGAGTTTTCTCAAAATACTTCTCGGGACAAGTTAAGCACTTAATAGTTGCTCGGAGCAAGGAGAGGTATTCGTCTTTGGGACCAGCTTTCAGATCCTGTACACATGACAATCAACGGAGCTGAGTAACTGATCGTACATAGCTAAGACGATAAGATTCATTTTTAGTTGCTGTGTACTCGATGGCTGGTGTTCTCTATGCGATTTTTCATAACTCTTTTTAAGAAAGATTCATGGAGTGTCTTTAAATATTGTAAGGAGAACATCTTGAAAATGGCAACTACAAGAATTTTCATTCACTCACTGTGCAAGTGAAGAGGAATATAAAGTTCAAAAATTCATAAAAGGATCCAAGTGCAGGAGTTGGAATATAGTTTTTTTTACGTGAACTGCATTATCTAAAAGTTTTAAGTAATTAATGTGACTACAAACTTCTTTGTTTAAATTAGTCTTCACGTGCTGGACTAATTCATTTTTTATAATCAATTACCAGACACGTGCGCAATTTTCAAGATATGTGGTGGTGAGACTTGATCAAAGAGCAGGCCAAGTTCATGTTTTTAATCCTTACCGCCACCTATTTAAGAAAATTGTGCACTAAAGAATGAATCTGGCTCTGTGCGTTAAAGGGACGTATTAAAAATTAAATTTAATAAAAAAAATCCCCTCTAAAATGAGGTAGTTAAACAAACTATTGACTTTCATGACTTTGGAAAAATGACTTTCCTGTCAATACTTTCCTACCGGAGCAGAAGACATACCTTATTGATAGCATTTCCAAAATGATTGTTATATTGGTTAAGAGTTGCATTGAGCTGTGCTTTACTCCTCGACGTCAGAATTCTGATAAGCTCTTCATCATTGTAAGCCTTCTCAGAAATCTTCTCATGGAGTAACTTAGCCTCCGATTTTGCCAACATCATGTTCACACAGTCTCCTTCATACCGGAAGGCACTCACAAGAGGGACCAAAAGCTGTTTGTAAATTAGTTAGCGCAAAGTAGCAACTGGTTGAATTTATTTGAGACGAGAATATATATGCATTACTTGTATTTTCTCTTTTTCATCGTAGAGGTTTCAGTAGAGAACATAATTAAAAGACCTAGCAATCTTTCTTATCAGTAGAAAGATCATAACAAGGAATACAGAGATGCATAGAGTAAACGAGGAGAATCCAACACATGTTAATGTGGAAGGTCCTATGAGGAGTGATGCATGAGTAGAACTTCATCTTCAATGCAAAATTAATGAGCAAAACAATGAACAGTGTTGTCGATTAAGCACTAATTCCAACTTCTGAGACCATAATAAATAGGAAATCATCAAGAATACGACTAAGCACAAAGATTTAACAGTGGTTCGTACTCATTGTAGTAGCTTCATCCTGCAGGTTTTCACTATAATGGAGAAGGGTACAAAGTTTTCTCACTATAATGGAGAAGAGTAAAAAGGTTCATACTCATCGTGATAGCTTCATCCTGCAGGTAGGAATGTTAGGCAACCTAATACATATAGGAAATACCAACATGCATCCGAATTTAAAAATACTCCTAAGATTCTCTGGGGGGACACAAACATTGAAATTAAAATTTATAACATTCTGGGAGTTCAAGATTTACCTTACGGAAGTCTCCGGTTGTGTGATATGCAACATCTTCTTCAAGGGATTTCTTATAACGAGCATGATATGCCTGCCTCGCCCTAAAGAGATCAAATGGGGATCTGGTGCAAGCAACTTCCATTATAACCCAATTGCTAGCAGTCAACCGCTTTGTAGCCTCATTAACCAAGTATGCATCTCGCTCAGCTGGATCCAGCGTCCAGAGCAGTACTACACGCTATTATATTACACATATATGCAGCCATATGTTAGCAAATCATTATTGTATCTAAAAACCAATTATTGCAACAAAAACCAACTGGAAAGTCACTTCGTTTCAGAGAAAATCATCTCAAGATTCTGGACAGACCTGAAAATCATTTGAAAGTTCACTGTCCAAGTCTTTCAGAAGATCTTCTCCATAAGTTGCAGCATATGTTTCCCGAATCAACTTGCGTTGTACTGCATTCCTATGAGCCAGAATCTGGATAATCAATTTCTCATTTGTTCCCCATCCTGAAGAAGTATATTCAGTAGAGATATATCATATCAGAGCAAAATATATTCATTTCTTGAATCTTCTTTATTCAAATCATAAGCTTTCACATCTACAATTATATTTCAAATAACTCCAACAAATATAGTTAAATCTAGAAACAGAGGTTCCATGTTTATTAACATCGAAACATTTATTATGCCTCGAAGAGAACCGAAGGGTTCAATTTTAGTCCTTGTTTGAGTACCAAGCCAGTTAAATTCTACGATGACTAATTCTACTTGAAATTTGCAAAAGCATCCCAAACAGACTATTAAACCCAATTGAGCACCTATTTGTTAGATACTCTCAATCAAAATCAAATACTCATAACATTTCGAGATAGAAATCACTGATCCCTATCCCAAACAAAATCAAAGTCAATGACGCATACATTTCCAATACATATACTCATCCACACATTTAACACTGAATTCACACAGATAACAAATCCGATCGCATAGATCTGATCAAAATTATGAAAACACCCAAAAATAACACAAAAATAAGCAAATACATATGGTCATTTGCAGTTTTTACGGCGCATTCGCACAGAAAAAAACCGATCATATAGATTTGATCAAAACGATGAAAAAAACAGAAAACAAAAAAAAATATGTCAAAAAATAAGCAAAAATTGTTCAAGTAAAAACCTGCAAAAGCTTTTTTGAGTTGCTCACAATCCTCAGCAGGTGAAGGAACGGATGAAGGAACTTTAAGAGTCGCCATTTTGTATTTTTTTTTTCTCTGTAACTCTATTGTGCGAGCGGTGTGTATTTATGACTGTGATCAGTGAGTTTACCTGAAGAAGATACAGATTTTTGGCTTTAATAATTGAGTAAAAGGTGACAAAAAGTTATCGAAAACAACGTTGAGATCGTGACTGACTCATTTAAGCGATTATTCATCTGCATGAAAACGTGATTTTTATGATACAGTGCCTCCAATACGAAAGCTATTTCGTATTGCAAATTTGCGAATGTTGCACATTGTTGGCATTTTTATCATGAATCATTCGACTCGGACTGGAACCGAAGTCGGTTCGATTCAGTTCAATTCAATTTTAGATTTTGATTAAATTTTATTTGAGTTTCCTAATTACGAAACAAATTTATCATATAAGTGGAAAGTTCTTAGAATATAATATGATATAATCAAACATTTTTATCAATATATTTTATAGGATTCACTGCTATTACTCACTTATTTTATAATTTTTTTTTTCTCTTTTTTAAAAAAGTCCATTCAAGTTGCAAGATTGGAAAGCGAAGCCTAGCATTTTATAGTCTCACTTATAAATTTTGAAATTACGAACAAATGAGATTTGTAATTAATTGCATATCTAGTACAGGAAGTTAAAAATTCAAATGATCATTGCATTAAATTTCAAAAGTTTTACGAATGGTCATCAAACTTATCAATCGATTAATGACAAACGAAAAATATATACAAAGTCAATGACTATTTGAATTTTTAACCTCTAGTATAGTAGTAGTAGATTGTTCACTTTGAATTTTAAGAATTTGGTATCTAAAACTTACTCAAATTTTATTCAACTCTTTTATGTTAAAATATATCCTTCAGATATAATCAGATGCTTATTACGTTCCCTCCTGAAGATATTGTTTATCGTGCTCATTGTTGATTCGATACTACCTTTTTACAATTGTATAATTTGACATTTCGATAAAATTTATTGACACGTGAGAGTATATAATAAATAATCAATTCTCTTAAAATCTATTTTTCCTTTGGATTCATTCTATATCTATTATCTAATATAATTCTAGTATTTAAGTTTCAAAATAGATCCTAAAAAAAATATTAACTATGCGTGCCTATTTTAGGTTTAGCAATGGTTATAGCCTTATAATCGGTTCAAAAATAATAAATAACACGTTAAAAATTTAAACGACTCCGCTGGGGATCGAACCCAGAATCTCTGGTTCCGTAGACCAGCGCCTTATCCATTGGGCCACGGAGTCCTATATGTTCATGTTCACATTAATCATTATTTGATGGGTTTTTCCATTTGTACCGAAAATGAATGACAACGAGTTTGACAATCTCTCACATGCGTGCAGGCCCCACGTGAATAAAAAATTTCAAAAAAATGTGGGACCCCCCCTTAGTGAGTGTTTGGTCAAAGTTTTTGTCAACAATTTCGGTAAGGATATCATTGCTCTTATTTGATAGCTTAATCAAAGGTGTGAAAATCATATAATAGAAAGATAAAGCCCTTGTTTGATATCAAATTTTTAAAATTTAATTTTTCTCAAACTTAATTTCAATAGTACATTCCATCAGTTTTTAGTAAAATCTAGTTTTCAGTCAAATCAAGCAAGAGCTAAATATATCCAAAGCCTCGTGAGATTTTAAAAAATAATAATAATAATAATAAATAAGTTTATTAACCATTTTTTTTTTCTCCTAATTGGACTTACGCCCCAACATTATTTTTCCCTTTTTCATCTCGTCAAGATTTTGAACTGTCCACTGCCGATTTCCACAGGATTATTTGGGCATATTTTATCTATTGGGAAGTAATGGTATAAAAATTAAATGAAGGCACCTAAATCAAGTCTAAGAGCACGATCCATTTAACACTTACAGTTGTACACATATCTTGCTCAATCACACTCTAGCACTTGTTCGAGCCCCATTTTCACTAAAAAGGAATGGATTTTATAAAATGATTTTTTAAAGAATGTATGGTTAAAAAGTAAAGAAGTTTTGAATTTACGTGCAAATTATTTTAATTAAAAATAAATTTGAAAAAAAAAATGAATTTTTGGATAATGGGGTTCAAACACGTGCTATGTAAGCATTGAACTTGACACATCTTAGTTTGAATTTTGGGCCATTGGTTAAATACAGAAACGATTAACTAACTTCAAAATAAGAGAATAATTTGAGTAGAGATTAGCATTATTGAGTAGAAACAACTTTGACAACAAACCATAACTTTAAAAATAGCGTGTTGTGCATCTACAAATATAGCTAACAATCAAAGAGTCACTACATTCTTCTCTACTTAAAGTTTCTGAGAGGAGGAGGAATCATCCTTTGCCTCCTTTGTTTCCTCGTATGCAGCAACATGAACACCGAGGGCAGCTCGCCCAGAGGGATCAAGATTGTTTGACCATGCTGCGTCCCATTCCACTGCCTTTGCGGTACTACACGCCACACTTGGACCCCCAGGAACAGTTGACCTCGCAGCATTCTATTCGAAATGATGAGAAGATATTGAGAACGACGCTCTTAAGTAAACATATATCTCATTACTTAAGCTTCAAAAGTGTCGAGCGTGTGGGCGTATGTGCACAAGGACGTGTGTGAGAGAGCGAAAGTAAAACGGACAAAATGGAACTTCGCGCACGATTCAGCCTCATCAAGTCAAATTTTCACTTTTTAAAATGCAATCTTTGTAATCAAGAAAACTTGATCCGGTAATCTTTGTAACACACACCGATTCCCGATCCAGTCTTTCGCATAGAAGGAAAAAGAGGTGCAGAAAGAAGTGAAGAAGCAAACCAATATGCAATGCCCACCTTAGGGAAGAAGCGCTCGAAGATGGTCCGGTAATGATACCCTTCTTTTGTTGTTGGAGTGTTCTCGGGGTAGACAAAACTTGCATTGGCTAACATCGCATCTGTAACCTGACAGTAGTGTAAAATAGGCAACTTATTCATCAAATTGCATCACAACAAACGAGAAGCTCCAGAAGAAAATTTCTAATTCAGTAATTTGCACAAACTCAAGAGGTTGTTCTACCTGTTGGTTAGCATGATCCTTTAAGCCATCGATCCAACTGTACCCAACTCCATCACTGAACTGTTCTTTTTGTCTGTACAAAATGTGCTAAAAAAAAGAAGGCATGTGTCAACAAGCTGATCTTATGGTGCAAATGTCTGGTTCTTTCTTGGGAGTAACGGGGAAAATGTGGAGAAAGTACAGTGGAATAAATGCAATTCAGCGCCATCAAATGAACAGGGAAAGAAGCAAACCTTTGGCAAATATGGATTCTGTTCATCATCAAAAGCATTTCGAAGAACCCACTTCTCGATTCGTCCAAGATCAGGTCTTATCTGCCATGGTTAATCATACCAAGTCAAAATATATCAACAGAATTGGGCATACAATAATGCTCTAGTTTACGAGCTGCTGATAAATGATAAAAATTCAACTCCTAAGGTGAAGTAGTTTTGACATTTTGATTGCAAGAAGTTTGTACTTAGTATGACATTAATCGAACATATACCTATTGTGTTTCGATTTCCTTTTTGTAAAAATATAATTACCACTAATATTCACGGCAACCATCCAATGAATGGCTGCCAAGATGTCATACATCAGGCGCACCAGAGCCAATATGAATAACATTGAGAGTCAAGTACATATAAAGATTAACTGAAGTAACAAATGTGGAGAGTTGGATAAAAATTTATGACATACAAAATATGAAGGCTAGGTATAGATAGAGATGTTCATGATGCACACATTTATAAGCAATTATGGGAAGCAAAGACAAATATGACATTCAAATTTCTCTTGCAAATATTGGCACACTTTTCTTCTTACTTAATATTCAGAGGAAGCAAAAAAGTAGTCCCAAGGACAGTATTTCTTAAATCTACAAATAAACATAAAGCTACAAATGCCTTGAGATATTGCTAACTAGCATAGGTGAAAAGAAAAAGGATCAATAGGCTTGTACCATTTTCCATTCTGGATCGATGCTCATCGCAACATTGATAAATTCCTTGTCTAAGAAGGGAACCCGAGCTTCAAGACCCCATGCCGAAGTTGATTTGTTAGCCCTCAAGCAGTCGTAAAGATGAAGAGCTTTTATCTGGTTCCAAAACAAAGCAGAACTCTAAAATTATTTAACATAAGTTACCAAGTAAATATAACACAACTCATAAAGCTGCAATTAGCAGTACCTTGCTACATGTTTCTTGGTGAAGCTCCTCCTTGTTAGGTGCTTTGTGAAAATACAAATAACCACCAAATATTTCATCAGAGCCTTCACCGGAGAGAACCATTTTGACTCCCAACGATTTTATTTTCCTAGACATAAGAAACATTGGAGTACTGGCTCGGATAGTAGTCACATCATATGTTTCAATATGGTAGATGACCTCCTCTAGCGCATCTATTCCTTCCTGATTTAGCAATCAAAATAATAATATAAAAGAGATCCTCGAGTGATGCACAACTAGTTTATCTATTTTCTCAGGAAAACAATTACCTGCACAGTAAAATAAAACTCATGGTGCCGAGTGCCCAGATAATCTGCTACTTCTCTGGCAGCCTTCAAATCAGGAGAACCCTGAAAGATAAAACCTAAGTGAGCAAAGTGAAAGGGGCAGTGTATAAAGTAGAACAGGAACGGTATACAAGAATCAGAGTTTTGGAACGAGTCCAAGAAATAGAACAAGACCAAACCTATTGAGAAAATAAATTTGTCTTTCCAGACAGTATTATCATAAATAATGATTAACTAGTAATATAGATTTAATCAGCATTTATTTAATCAAAAGTCATAATCGTTGCAAAACAACAAACTATTGTACACAACCAAGTTCATTATGATTTGACAAAGCTCGCACCATTATCAGAAATTAATAAGAATATTCAAGTAACTATGACTAGTAAATGGATAACAATTGGAAGAAACTCTTTTCACTTAACTGCATAAAATTTAGAGCAAGGGTTTGTTAGGGGGAAAAAGACTATTGAATAATGGCTTATCTACCCAGAGGATTAACTTAAACAATGGTACTATATATGAGACAAGAAATATCTTCCTAAAAATCAATTTGAATAGGAAAAGTAAAACATGATCGTCATTTTAGGATCAAGATAACATAAAAATGGCAACAAATATGCTTCAGGCAGTGATAAAATGCAAAAGGGAACACCAAAAATGGTGGGTTCAAGTGAGGTAACTATTATTACCTTTAAGCCGATGCAAAAAGTATGCAACTGGGACCCCCACTGGCAGGCAGCCTCTGAGTCCTTCATATAGCGGGAAGCCACTGAAGCAACAAGAGATGAATCCAATCCGCCAGATAAAAGTACACCAAATGGTACATCTGTCATAAATCTCTTAATGACAGCCTACAAAAAATTAAGATAAGCAAAGAATAAGAATGACTTATAAGACAGTAATAAATAAAAATTATGCCACAAGACTGGATGAGCACAGAGTTCAAGAAAACCTACTTCATATGTTTAATTGCTGAGTGATGAAAAAAAATTGAATAAGAGAAGAAGAGAAGTGGGATCATAAACAATAGTGAATAATTGATGGGAAACGGTTAAAGAACAAAGAAGCAGGGGAAAAGATGCATAAATATGAGGAAGTAAACCATAGAGGAAAGAAAAAGAAGAGGTCCAAGAGAGATATGATGATACGAGGAGTTACATTAGAAGAACAAGGGTGGGAGAGATCACACTCAAATCTCTAATCTGTGAAATAATCTACAGTAGTAAGAAGCAAAAGGTAGAACTACGATTTACCAATGGAAGCACAATTTTACACTCAAATACCGAACAACTGTACGTCTTTGCTCCCAGTAAGGAAACATTCAACTAACCTTCTCAAAGGCCTTTCGCAGTACTAGGGAATCATAAGGAGCTGAGGGTATGTGTTCTGAGTACCATGGAGGATTGTACCATCTCCTGAGCTCTCCTGTCAACATAATATGGAATATGAAATGTAATGTTGAATATTCCTTGCAATTTAAATGACACTATAGATAACTGCGGGCAAGAGAAAGAATTATGTAATGCATTAGTAGATGTTTAGTTAAAATCATGTTAAGAAAGTCCCAGTTTTTAACAGAATAAAGTATACGTTTAATTAACATCTTGTTAACACACCTAAGAAGCAAGTTCCCAATTTTTAACAGAAAACACAACAGTTTCACTTCCATTCTTTTTACAACTTCCCACTAAATATAGCAGAGGACCTAGCTAATTGGCAGCACGCCTATCATAAAAGTTTTAAATCATATGGGGGAAAATTTAATGCCGAATTTTGACTAACTCATAACAGAAAAAACTTCATCAGACGACATGGATGATTTAAATACAATAGTGTGATTTAATTTCTTCAATGCACTTAAGAATTTACAACCTTCACATTTTTATTTCATATTTATAGCTTCTTAAAAGTATGATCTTTATTGTATAAAAGTAGATTCATAATTTTCAACGTATCAGCGATGGAGATCGATAAATTTCATCAATGAATTCACAAGGTATACTCTAGGAGTAAATCAAATGGAGCTAAACTGATTTTACAGTTATCGAGATGGTATTGGCATTACCCCAGCCAATTTCATCATTGAATTCACAAGGTATACTCTAGGAGTAAATCAAATGGAGCTAAACTGATTAGGAGTAAATCATACATTCCTGTAACTTCAAAGCATACCAGTTTTGCTTGAATATATGTGACCAGGAAGAAATGACATGAATCTTTCACAATCATCACTCAAGGCTTTCATTTCTGAAGCAAACCAAACCGATCCTACAGGAAAAATAGCAGGTAGTTGAACAGTAACCACAGAATAAGAGAGACCGACAATTGGCATATGTAAGAGACAGGCTGTCATTCCTGCAAATGGCACTTCTATTGGAGGAATGACCTAATGAGTAATGAGTGCTTGAAGAAGCAACCTTTTCTGAACAAGGTTGGCTACGGATCGCCAACTAATGTAGCACACAAAATTTTCAAGATAACATAACAGTTTTAGAGCATGGCCGGTGCATACTTAGTTGAGAAACTATGGACTTAATAAGAGGAAAAAGAAAGTAACATACCATCAAGACCCCAGCCAATGTAAAGTGGAGTAATGCCAATACCATCCCGAGCAGCAATAAAACTTTTATCGCGGGTGTCAAGAAGCACAAAAGAGAACATCCCGTCCAACATGTCAACAAATTCTTCTCCATATTCTTCATACTGCGATATAGAAATGCCAAGCACACAAAAATATAGATGAATGTAAAATAAATTTTTTGAAGTCTTATGCTATTAGTTTTCTACTATATTTGGTACAGAACAAAATTTCTAACTGATATATATAGCTAAGAGTTAACTAAAGAGTTGTAAAACTTCATCTGAGTACACTGTTAAAGCACTTACAAGATGTGCAATAACTTCACAGTCACTTCCCGTTCTGAACTGATGAGACTTCAGCTTTTCTCTTAGTTCCCTATGGTTATATATTTCCCCATTAACCTAAAAGCACGAGAAAAAAAGGTAAAGGAAGGAGCAAGGTCAAAATCCTAGTTCTGAAAATGAACAATCCATTCATATCACAGTCCAGTGCTATTGAAAAATCATGCGATCAAAAAAAATAATGGACTGTTCAACATTCGACTGGATTTTCATTATTGTTCTCCAGTAAGAATTGTTTTTTTTTTTTTTTTCCTGGATCAGTAACAGACTCTAGCTGAGAATATCATGGTACCTCGTAGGAGCTAACCAGAATGATAGTCCTGGAAAGATAAGAAACATGACACAAAGCCCAGTTGGAAAATTGAAATTTAAAGGAGGCAGCTATTCCTTTCAGAGAAACCATTATGGTATATCTTCTTGTATTAATGGTCAGACAATGTAAATGACAGCAAAAATCAGAATCAGCACCACATGACATATCTTATGCCATTACACGTGTTAAAGAAACTTCAATGATAGTTTGCGGAATTAGAACAAGACCATGGAACATTGTTCATTGGTACACTGGGCATGTTCGCAGAACAAGCCCATACGGAAAGCATAATGCAATTAAATACCTTAGCCAAAATTTTGTCTGATTATGACAGATTAAACATGAAAAAGATGATCCATTTCTGGTCCTCCACATTCACACTTGAAGCAAAATGGGGCCTACATCCGTTGCACCTTTCTAGGCAAGCACATCTAGTTTTCTGCACATCCATCCAAAGTTCCAAACACACCAGAAGGAAACCAAAAACTATTGAGCTTGATTTGCTTGATTTTATATTGAAACTCTAAAAGCGAAATTTAGTTACCAATTAAATGATCCTTCCACACAAGAATCAGTTCAAGGTAGAATGGGCTAATGTACATGCTCTTGCAACTGAGCATTTATGCAGAAATATCCATAAATAAAAATTCACCTACCGTTACAGCAACTGTTTTGTCTTCATTATATAGTGGTTGATCACCTGATGTGGGATCTACAATAGCTAATCGTTGATGAGCGAGATAACAATCCTCATGACAGTGTAAGCCACTCCAGTCAGGGCCTCTGTGACGCAACCTACATTTCCAAAATAGAAATGACAAAAGTGATATTTTTCTCTGACAGAAAATCTAGACTAATCAATTGCTCTTTTAGCTAATCCATCATTGTGCTAGTTCATTATAAGAAAGAAAAACCAAAGTACAGATGAAAACTGAACTTAAGCACACATTACTATCAATATCCAGCTAATGGCAGAGAACTTACAACTATTGCCAGGAAAAACAGAATTATCAGAATCCGGTATTATTTCAGTTGATAAAATACATTCTTCAAGAGACAACATACATAAAACAAATTTATCAATTTTCATACAAATACTTTGATAAATCCCCAATAGATTGATGAAAATCCTCCCAAAAGCAGATTGATGAAAATCCAAGTAAACAAAATACTTGCACAATGATATATTCAATCAAAAAAATTCATATAATTTTTAAACAAATTTAACAAAGTCTTGAGCTAATTAAAGAAAAATACAAACGGAAAATGATAATTAAAAAAATATAATCTTAGTTATTAAAACATAAAAACTGTCCATCAAAAAATAAATAAATAAAACAGAAAAACCGCTTATATGCATTCCCATTTCAACCAGTAAAATCAAAAATCAAATCCAAAAGAACATAGACACAGGTAATATACCAATACGACAATCTAGAGAGCTAAATTAATCCACAAGATGATAATGTAACATTTCACTTTGAAGCCAAAACTACGGGGAAAAAAATTACCTTCTGGAGAGTTCAATAATTCTGGAACGTTTAGCCTGGGAATTATCCGATATGCCGAGTACTGCAAGAATTCCACACATGGCTGCGTTGTTATCCTCTCTCTCTCTCTCTCTATATTGTGTGTATTGTCAATTGTGTATCTATATGCGCGTGTTTTTTGTCTGAAATGTTAGAACTGAAATATGAGGAGGTGGCCGCTGAATGGCAAAGACGGTGGGTTTGAGTATAATAAGGTCATTCTATGGGAGAATCAGACCGTTGATTTGAAGATTCTGATTTGATATCTGATTTAATTAGGGTTTATGCCAGTTTAAGATTCAATATTTGGTGGAACCCACCGTGCTAGAGACCTTGGATTGCAGCTTTCTGTCCCTAGCACTCATTTTGGTTTATTAAAAATAATTATAAAATTACTTTTTACAAAGTAATATTATGTCTCTGTTTGGCCCGTTAAATTAAATTTTTTTTTTCAATCACACATTTTTCAATAAAATAATGTAAATTACTAAAGATTTCATAAAGCTAACATGGTAGAGAAAAATAATGTCTAGAGCTCTATTCAGATTCAGAACCTCTGTCACATGGAGGTGACTCGAAAAAATTATATTTATCCAAATTTAGACATAATTCTAACTTATTTTAAGAAATTAACAAACACCTAGAGAGAATGAAAGGCTAAGAGTATCTCGTGAACTGTATTAAAAATGTTGTCATAAAAGTTAAAACGGACAATAGTTATAAAATTTCTTCTCCAATGCAATATGTACAGGACTATGTCTAATGACGTGGCAAGAAAAAGGTAGACGTTGTCAAAAGGACTTGTCTAGATGTAAAGGTTCTTCTAGATGAAATGAATAACCACGGTATAATATTTATTTCTCTTTCTCTTTCACATTTTTTTTTTCTCGTGCTTATTATTGGATATCTCTTCTATACATTATAAATGAAATTTTGAAGTAGGTCGGAAGTCTTTTTGTTCAAATGCCACCTACACTAATGCCATATAAATTACAAATTCTTCAACTTATGTACGTACAACCTATTTATCAATCTATAAAATGCATTGGAGATGCTCTGAACAAGAAGCTCTAAGACATTATTTATAAACTTCTTCTCCACCAACTTTTTTTCAACTTCATTGTTAAAAATCTATATCAGACGGACACTTTATTTCATTTTTACATTTCTTGAGAATAGAGGGACTCCCATGCAATTTGCTTGAAGTAGAAAAAGGATAATTTGACTTTGACTTGGCGGTTTCATAGGCCAAATGAATTGATTAAATTACTTGATTAGTGCATGGCATGACTGGCTCTTTCTCAAACACACACAATTTCCATAAATTCACAAATTCAATACAAACCCACCTCCCAATTCTCATTCTTCTTCCTTAATTTTCTCTCTTCCTTTTTCACCATTCAGATCTGATCTGATCTGTTCATTCCATTTCTGGAAAATCGAAAAACAACTGAATAAATTGATACGCAAATGCATATGATTGTAACAATTCAAACTATATAAGTACAATCATATATACTCATTACAGAGATGGCGGTGGTGTCACCTTTAGCCAAGTACAAATTGGTGTTTCTCGGCGATCAATCTGTCGGAAAAACGAGCATAATTACCCGTTTCATGTATGATAAATTCGACACTACTTATCAGGTTTGTGCGATTCGCTCTTGGATTTATGTTTTATCTGAATTTGCATGTATACAGGGAGAAATGATGTGATATTCGGGGTTTATTTGATTCCTAATTGGTAGAGAAGTTTAACGGGGAAGAAGGGTGTTGTGAATTTGGATCTTTTCTACTATTGTATTGAATAATTTAGTTTTCAAATTTGTGGTGAAAGTTTATCAGAATTGTTTTTTAGTTGTGTATCGATAGGGAAACTGGAGTAAGGCTTGGGCAGAAGGATAGTTACCTTGAGTTCTGAAATTGTAAAATAAAAGAATGTCAGGTTAAATGATTTTGATAGATAAGTACTCATCTATGTAAAATGCAGGAAGATAGAAGTTTGAACATTAAACTGAAAAAATATAAAAATGGCCGGTGATATGACGATCTAAAAGATTGCAGTTCTATTCTGTCAACCTATATATGTCTGAATTTTGTAATTTCATATGCAGGCCACTATTGGCATTGACTTCTTGTCGAAAACAATGTACCTTGAAGATCGAACAGTTCGATTGCAGCTCTGGTAATACATTCTTCTTTCTGGATTTGTCAAAGATAGCATGACTGTATGCATTTCATAATATTCTGTTCTTCTCTTGCCTTTCTGGCTGTGGATTATGAATTAATGCCCACGTATAGGAGATTAATTCAAGGGGCTCACCAGGTCATTCACATGGTGGGCCCCACAATGAATTAAAAAAAAAAATTATGCGTGGGCTCACATGTGTGAGTGCCCTGTAAAGGACCTGTGAAACAAGTCCCTGTACGTGAAGCATAATTCGTGGATTATAGAATGGACTCTTCTATTTAGCCATGGCCACATGGCCCCCCTAGATGGCCTGACTCTGGCCAAGCAAAATAATCCTTATAGAATTTTATGACTTGGAGTTCACTTTTAAATGGTTAACTTATTAGGAGAAGTATTTCAAATTTTTATATGTTGGTCTATATTTCGATATTTATTGATGTGAAATTTATCACTTAATATCCCCCGCAAGATGGTAGCTCATTTGAGCTGACCAATCTTGAAATTCACGTGATTGTTTTTTGAGTCCTAATCGGATCGAATTGCTCGTTGGAGTTTAATGAGCTCTAATATCATATTAAAATTTAAGGTTCTATTTTAAAAAATCAACATTATTAAGAGGAGTAGCTCAAATCCTTATATGTTGGTCTATATTTCGGTATTTAATCGATGTAGAATTTATCCCTTGACATGGAAGTACCGTTTGAAAGGTATGTTCACGAAAGTTGAGGGGGATGAAAACTGGTTTCGTGAACTTATCAGATGACTCATTGCAAGAATAGCATTAGCTGGTGCAGTAGTTAAAATACACAACTCTCTTCTTTCTTTACCTTGTTTTGGTTCAAGACGTTATAACATTATCCTCATGTTACTGATATTGGCTTACGAATCACTATCACATGTTAATATTTAGGACAGTGCTATTTGTACATAATGATGTACATAATAGTGTACATAATGATCACATGGAAGAGAAAGAGAGCGAAAAATAACTAAGTTTCTTTTCTTTTCATCTCTTTTTTTCTCTCTCTCTCTCTTCCACATCACCATTATGTAAACTATTGTGTACATCATTATGTACATATAGCATTATCATAATATTTAACCATACTTAATATCTTATTCATTTTACCTTGAAGTTTGAACACTGCATCATACATCCTTGTGTACGCGCTTTGAAATGAAAACCTTTTATGGTCACAGGGATACTGCTGGTCAAGAGAGATTTAGGAGTCTTATTCCAAGCCACATTAGGGATTCTTTTGTGGCAGTGATCGTCTACGATGTTTCTAGTAAGTAATAGCACTGGGAGTTTCCTTTCACAAGCTCTTGATGTTATACTTAACCTTTTTTCCCTACTACATAAATGCATAAAAAAGAAACAAGATTTTTAAGTTTTCTGTTGATGTGTCTCTATTAACCTAATTTTAATCATCAGTCATAGTTCTTGTAATATAGAATTATTTTAGTTATTTAGTGAACCTTGCTTGAACTAATTATTTTGATAAATTACTGCCTTCGCAGATCGACAGTCATTTTTGAACACTTCAAAGTGGATTGAGGAAGTACGTACAGAACGAGGGAGTGATGTCATTGTTGTTCTTGTAGGGAATAAAACTGATCTTGTTGATAAAAGGTGAGAGGAAAAATATTGATTGTGATTCACTTCATCTTGTCTTCCTCCAATAAGCTGAGGGTGCAACTTTAGGCTTCCTCCGATCTAGTTGCAGCCTGCAGGTCACATTGACAAGTTGGCAGTTTCTTTTCCTTTCGTTCAAATGAATTATGTCGGTCAAGAAATTCTTCACTAATTCGTTTTCCAGAATTGATCTAAGGTTATGTTGTTCTGCATAAACAGGCAAGTTTCAATTGAGGAAGGAGACGGGAAGGCTCGTGAATCTGGCATCATGTTTATAGAAACGAGTGCTAAAGCAGGTTTTAATATAAAGGTAAATGTACCTCTTTGCTCAATTGTGTATCTGAGTTCTGAAGAATACTGCCTTGGATAATATTCTTTCTGGAGACATTAAGTTCTTAGAGAAGTCATCTCTTAGATATTTCTTGATTGTAAAATAATTAGAATATGGTGTGGATCAATGGATCATTATACCACTAGAAGTAGAAAGAATTACAATATCCACCCACCTAAAATTCTCGGAATTTGATTAGTTAGAATAGATTTGTAGACTGGAACTTGTTTAACGAGTTTATAAGTTATGATTTATCTTCTTTTGGATCTTATTCAAGCCATATTGCAGCCTTTGTTTCGAAAAATAGCTGCTGCTTTGCCAGGAATGGAAACTCATTCTTCCACAAAACAGGAAGATATGGTCGACGTTAATTTGAAGCCGTCTACAAATACATCCCAGATGGAGCAACAAGGAGGTGGCTGCGCGTGCTAGAGAGTGTACATTAGGAGAAGGAAGGTGACGAAAAAAGTTGGAAATTTACGCAACACTTAAATGCGTCAAGCTAATTGTTGGGTAAAGTTGAGTGTTGGGTAAATTTCCAACTTTTTAGGTGTTGAGGTTGCAGCAGTACTAGCAAGAAAGATTCTAAAAAGTCGAAACCGCAAGTGAACTGTTGAATTTCAATTCGGGCTGCTAAGTTCATAGGTTTAGAAATCGAGTTTTTCATTAGTGTGTTGTGTTTGAATTCTATGAACGACGGGTTTATTCCTGTACTTCATACTTAAAAATTTTCTGAAAGACTTGTGTTTGCGTATCTGCTCATTCTATTTCAATCTTCGATGGGGTTCTTATCATTTCTTCACAATACTACTTTGATATTAGTCATCCTTGCAGGGTGATCGATCTCCTCGCTAACACTGGATTATATGAGTCCATGTTAGCTCAAGCAGAATGGCACTTGTAATGCTCATGCTCTAATGGTTTAAAGTCTTCTCACTTTGCTAACCACTGCTGCAGGAATCACTTTTGCACGCAAGTAATGGAAAATGTATGGACTCAATATGACAACAAATTTTCTTACGCGTCTCCTTTCTTTGGTAGAATCAACCTCGTTTAGTTTACAGAACAAACTTACCCCAAAAGAAGCGAGTGATTTGTGTTGAGCCTTTTCAAGATAGGATGTCGAATGAAAATATAAAGGGTACTCAAACGCCCCACCTATTTGTATCAACTCATTCCCTACATGGACAGAGTAAGGTACAATGCCAAAACCGCCATCTCTATTTAGGTTGTCACGTAAAAATCTCAACTAAGGATGAAGTTGCTGAAAAAAAAAAAAAAATCTAAACAATTTAGACAATGCACACTATGAATAACAATTAGGCTAATTTTTTTTTTTTTTTTCAAATAACCTTCCCACAACAAATGTGCAGAAGTCACAAGAATGAAACTGGAAATTTGTATACAAAAATCAAATGAAACAGCTAGTGTATATACTTCCAGACTCTCAATTTATGTACATTGATGAAATATATACACCAGAGAAACAAAAGCAAAAAGAAGAGAAGCCAAATAGTACCTAACAGGATTCTTTCACAAAAGTTCGTAGAAGTTGGGATGACAAAAATACGCTAAACATTACCAGACCCATCGCCAATCTGCCTCACTCTGAGTGTCAGATATATTAGGATTATCGTTCCCATAATAGATCTGCAATAAATAAATAAATAAATAGTTAACAAACTAACCCTTATTCACAATAAACTTGGAGTTGGCTACATGAATCCTTTTTGGCCTCTCCGATCAGGTACATAGCCAATTTTTCTATTATTATCAATTATCATAACAATAAAGAATGATTTTAACAGTTGATAGTGTACTGGATGTTTTATTGTTCTTTGTTCAATTTATTTTACTTTGCCTTGTGCACTTGACCCATCTCAATATTGGAGGAATTATTTGGACTGGTAATAAAATTGAAAAATGGGGCTATTAAATAAAGTGTTTGGTAAAGATTATGCTTACAAGACTGAGAATAGGAGAACAACTCTTCTTGAATTGAAGGAGGCAGAACGCTTGTATTTCCTTGATCTGTTAGCAGGCGTATCATAGAATCTGTCGATCAGATATTTATCTGTTTCACAATACAGGAAAAAAGCTCATAAGCAAGTGAATTTTATCCACGAAATAAATGTTGAGATTGCAGTGTATACAATTAGCTATGTTTAAAAGTTTCCATTTCCAACAAAAAAATTGTTCAAAAAAAGTAAATAATATTGACGTGTATTTTCTCATAAATGTCCAGCCCTATTGCCTGACCATGACATGAAAAGGTTTGGCCTTTAATGACAGAAAGATCATAACAAGCTTAACAGTGTGTCTGGCAAATCTCAAATTTTTTTTGAGCCGATCAAATTCACACATTTTGTAGGATCCACAACTTACTATGCAATTATCATCCACACATTCTGTAGATTCACGACATATAACCACTACAAAACAAGTATGTACAAGGATAATGAGTAACAACCTGTCTCCTATTTGGGTAATATAGCGAATTTTCCAAACTTGGGGTCTATAAAACCTCATTAGTTGGTCAGGAAGAAGTTTCAGGTGGGAACTTGTACTGAGTTTATCACATTTCTCTTTAATAAAGGTATGCATTCCACATTAAACAAGTTAGAAACGGAGAAGAGGATGCCAATTCTTGAATCACGGGCTTATATAATAATTGAAAAGATGTGGATGCCAATAAAATCATTCAAACGGATAAAAAGATCCCCAAATAATTCAATTGTTCACCAAAAAAAGGGTCAAAATGATCGTGTTAGCCGATAACTACCTCTTGAAGCGAACTTGGGTAAATCACGGCCATGGTTCATCAAAAGCTGCATGAATTTTCCTCCTAACTGTAAGCTAATCTCTCTCTGCAATGCCCTCTGCACAGCAGTTAATTATCAATTTAAATTGCATAACATGGGGATGATGCAATAAGATGCTTTTAATGGTTGACCAAAAAGTTTACAAATCAACAATGCTCTTCACTAGTGGGACACTGAAAATGACTCCAATTTTACAATGGTATTTTGTGCAGACTCCAAAGAAATAAGCTCAGAGTGTCGTGTGGATGAAGAACTTACTACTAAGGAATCATCAGTCTTTAAATTCACGACAGATTCATCATTGGATATAGGGTTGTGCGGTTTTCCTTTCTCAATATCATCATCCAAAATGCATGGTACATAATTGTTTGCTTCATCCATCTTTAGGTTTGAGTCATTTTGCAAATCTGATTCAGCATTGAAGTGCGTCTCACTTTTCATTGTATTAAGATTTTCCATATGGCTGACAACATTCAATTGTGGATTGGACTCAGGGTTG
Organism: Fraxinus platypoda; assembly: GCA_903798405.1. Taxonomy (NCBI): domain Eukaryota; kingdom Viridiplantae; phylum Streptophyta; class Magnoliopsida; order Lamiales; family Oleaceae; genus Fraxinus; species Fraxinus platypoda. The sequence goes on along the minus strand of CAIGRT010124365.1, from coordinate 3,429 downwards.
GCAGTTCCTTCATCAGGTAACCCCACAACGTGATGCTTTTGGCACTGAAGAAGAAAGCACAGAATTATTGTAATTTGTATGTTTTTTATTACAGATACAGTTTATTACTATAATAAAACGGTACAAGGCAGCAGGGAAAAGAAGGCTAAACTAAAATCATGCAGTTTAAATAAGTTAAGTCTCAAAAATAAATCATGAGAGGAACAAAATCCATGACAAGATACAAAAAGGAAAACCAAAAAATTTGTACAACGAAGCAGACAAAGTGACTGATGCAGGCAAACTCACTCGGACACAGAAATACATGCATACTTTTATTTCAGTGAAAATTGCTTGGTATTTAAATAACAATTCCAGAGTTCCATTTTACCCACAGTTCAAAATTAGATGAATACTAAATGTAAAACCAATTAAATATGAAAATGTATCATTCATTGCATGCAAAAAAACCCAGAAATGATCAGTTTCCTTGTGAAGACTCTGTCAAACAGTACCAATTGAAAGAGCAGCAGAACAGAATTTCAAACTATCAATCAAGCTAAGAGCAGTAGAAAGGTTATATATATTAACTCCTACTGTGAAGTTTCACTTGTCAAAAATAAACATTCACAAATAAATTCACAAGTAAACATTGAAAAGTTACTATGAATGCACCAAAAATCGAATTTGGAAGCAGTACAAATATTTAGTAAGATGAATTACTTTTATCAAAATGTCTTGCGAATTTTGAGGCTTGCCCTGTTCAGAAACAAAGACAACTCATGCCTCAAATCTAGAAATCAATACTTTTAAGGTGAAGGTAAAAGAATGTGCTAATGCATTCCTTCCATCAATTTGAGTTCACATTTTTTTCGAGAAACATTTTAGCAGAAATATCATAGAAAAAACATAAATAATGGCTACAAAATGAAATTTTTTTTTCATCAAATTACATTATAAAAACATTTCCATGTTAATCAAGAATATACATAAACATCAAATTTGCATCATGGTAGTAGATCGATGTTGCAGAAATGTTACTTCATATTAAATAGTTTAGAACGCAGAAAAACCAAGGAAAGAGTACTAAGCAAGAAATTAAAAATACCGGATTAGAAATGTGAATCCAATAAAGTTTGCAAATGATATATAAAGCTTCCATACATAGAAAGCTAAAATTAGCTGACTAACTACACTTCTGCCTCATTTTTTCCGGCCAAAATATTTTCCCAAACAAGAGATATCTGCATTATATTTTTACTATTATCTTTTATATTTTAAGCACAATTCAGGAAATATCTGCATTATGTTATTGCCAAGAATTTTTAAGCTTCAAACTCCGTAACTGTTCGGTTATTCCTGAGAATTTGTTCTTCATATCTTCTGAAAACAAGATTGAAATTTCTTGTTCATAATCCAAGAAGAAAAACAAAGCTGCTGCAGTAAATTTTCCTCACCCCTTCCCCCCCCCCCCCCCCCCCCCCCCCCCCCCC
>CAIGRT010124346.1:0-19411 GCA_903798405.1 Fraxinus platypoda | reverse complement strand
TAATTAATTATAAGTAAGGAGAGATGGGAAAATAATTTCAACGGTAAATATTCAAAATATGGGTTGATTTATAATTGCATCGATGATCAATTGTGAAGTTTCGAAAGTGGATATTGACTTGGACCAATGTTAGTCTTTTGATTGTTTTCGTTAATTTAATTTTCATTGTTATTAATTGCATTATTTACAATTGTTTGCATATAAAAATCCCTCAATCATTGTACGAAGCATAAAATATTGAATTACATACTCTTCGTGGGATCAACTCTTACTTTCACTACTACATTAGTTTTAGAGGTTAAGGTATTACTTTTGGGTGTCTGCGACAGCACTTCCTTAAGAAAGCCCCAACTCCACCAGACCCTAAAGTGCAACACTCACAACGGTCACCACCACTCCCAACCTCACATGGTAGTTCTTTATAAAGGTCGCCACCGTCAAAGGCACCAATGCACTGAAGGAAAAAGCAAAGGTCGATGCTGCAGCTACTCGAGAAGGGCTTGGCAATTTCTCTTTCTTGGACGCAACCATCTCGCTTTCTTCAATACTTTTAACCCTATCATTCTCTCTTGAATTGAGCCACTTCTACGTCACATTGTGAGTACACCGACACAAATTCTCCAATTTCCATGCTACAATCTCCGGCCACCAAACCAGCTATTCTGGTCAATATCATCGTCTTTGCATCCTTCCTGACAGCCCCCAACTCCAATCATTAGTGACGAAGTCGATAGTAAACCATCATTTGCACCTAGTTTGAAATCAGATTAATTGAGAGCAATTTGCAACACAAGAAGTTCATCATTTCATTCCACTTATATACAGGCTAAAACTATACAAGCAAATTACATACAAAAGGAATATTCTGATTCACCAAAACAAACGTATGCCAAGTGGCTTAACTACCTATATTGTTTTCTAAAACAAAAATCAACATGTACAATCCTAGCACTGAGAATTATGTTATCTGCTGGTTGGTTGGTAGTGCAAATTATCACATTACTCTAACACTCTTTCTCAAGATAGAGTGTATTTCTAACACTCCAAGCTTGTCTCTAAGAAATAAAAATCTGGAATGAGCAAGTGGTTTGGTGAGTAAATCTGTTGTCTGGCCTCATGATGGCACATAATTAATTTCCAATTCACCTATCAAAACTTTATCTCTAATAAAATGAACATCAAGCTCTATATGCTTGGTTCGTGCATGATAAACTGGATTTGAGGCTAATACACTTGCGCTTAAGTTATCATACCAGATTCTAGAGATTGATATCTGTGGTATTTTCAATTCCTTCAACAATGACCGAATCCATGTAATTTCAGATACGCTATGAGCCAAAGCTCGATACTCTGCCTCAATACTTGACATTGCCACCACTTGTTGCTTCTTTGAACATCAAGATACTAGGCTATCTCCTAGGTATACACAGTAACCTGCAGTGGATCTTCTATCGTCTGGACATGACGCCCATCAGAGTCTGCAAATGAGGTTATATCAAGGCTGGCACTCTTACGAATTGCGAGTCCATAATTTAGTGTTTTCTTCAAGTATCTAAACACTCTTTTTAGTGTCTTCCAATGAGTATCTATGGGTGTTTGGAGGAATTCGCTCATGCTGTTTATAGCATAAGTTACATCAGGTCTTGTGTGTGCTAAATACTGAAAACCTCCAATGGCACTCACGTACAAGGTTGGATCTTTCATAGGTTGTCCTTCATTCTTGGAGACTAATTTTCCAACTGCCATTTGTGTTAGGCTTGGTTTGAGATTCTCATAACCAAACTTCTTAAGCAAACCTGTAGCATACCTTGTTTGAGTTAGATACAACCCCGATGTATCTCTATGCACTTCCATTCCTAGAAATTGGCTAAGGTTTCCCATGTCCTTAAGAGCAAAACATGTGTTCAAATTGTCAATAACTTCTTGTAGTTTCTGACTGTTATCTCTGGTTATTATGATGTCATCATAAACAAGTGCAAACAGCTTATCTTTACCATCTGCAGAAAAGAAGAGTGAATTGTCTGCTTGGGATTGCTTGAAGTTCCATTTCAGAAAGTATTTTTCAGCTTTTCACGCCAGGCTCTTGGAGCCTGTTTCAGTCCATATAAAGCTCTCTCTAATTTGCATACGAAATCAGGATTCTCCTTATCCACAAAACCTTGCGGCTGATCCATATAAACTACTTCATTCAACTTTCCATTTAAGAAGGCATTATTTACATCAACCTACCTGATATGCCAACCTCTTGTAATAGCAAGAGTTAAGATAATTTTTAGAGTTGATGCCTTGATAACTGGACTGAAAGTTTTTCCATAGTCGACTCCTGGTGTTTAAAGAAAGCCTTTGTCAACTAACATTGCTTTGCGTCTTTGATTTTCTCCTTCTATGTCATGCTCTAATCTAAACACCCATTTATTTCCAATTACTTTCATTCCAGCCTCAAGAGGTACCAATGTCCATGTTTTGTTCTTCACCAGAGTATTGTACTCTTCTTACATTGCTTTCTTCCAATCATTACTTTGTAAGGCATCATCAACAGTCAAAGGTTCAGTTCCTGTCAGTTCATCTTGTGCTTAACTTGTATAAACCTTAGGCTTGAAGATTCCTGCCTTGCTTCTAATGATCATATGATGACCAGGAGCTTGTGTGACACTCTGATCCTGGAAGTTAAGTTTATCTTGATTGACGTCGGCAATCTCTTGATCAATTTGTTCATTTTGATGCAACTCTTCATTATCAGCTTCTCTTCTTATCTCACATTGCACATCATGACTTAGTTCTATATCAGAGAAGTATGCTGTAGGTAGTGCATCTGAATGAGTTACATCAGCTATACTCTGAGGGATTGTTCTATGACTAGACTCACTGTTAAATGGAAGAAGACTCATAGCAAATTGGGAATTTTGTGGTTGTGACACTTTATGTAAGAAACCCGACTTGAATGGAAAATCTAACTCATTGAATATCACAAGCCTTGAAATATAAATTCTACCACTTCAGCTTAAGCATTTATACCATTTGTGTGTGTCACCAAAGCCAAGGAACACACTTCTCTGTGAATGGAAACTAAGTTTATGTTTTTGGTAAGGTCTAAGACAAGGATAACATGCACAGTCAAAGGTTTTAATATCTTCCATATAGCACTTGAAAGGTGATTTGTGTTTAAGTATGGGAGTTGGCGGTATGTTGATCAAGTATGTTGCTAATTTAAACGATTCCCACCAGTAGTATAGAGGCATTTGTGCTTGTGCCAATAGGGTTAGTCCAGTTTCAGTGATGTGTCTGTGTTTCCTCTCTGCTCTACCGTTTTGTACTGAGGTATAAGAACATGAATGCCTAAGTTCTATGACATATTCTGAGGTAATTTTACTAAAGTTTCTGAACTCTCCTCCCCAGTCAGATTGTAGAGCTTTAATTTTCTTTTCAAACTTGTTTTCCACCAGATTTTTGAATTGAATAAAGGTATTAAATGCCTCAGACTTGTATTTCATAGGATAGATCCATGTGAACCTGCTATGATCATCCACAAAGATTATATAATACTTAAACCCTGAGGTAGAATTCAGAGGTGTAGGTCCCCAAACATCTGTGTGGATTAAGCCCAAGGTTTTAAAACATGTGAAGAAGATGTTTTAAAAGGTAGTGCATGTGATTTTCCAAATTGATAGGATTCACAGAAAGCTGAAAATTCATTTAACTTTGAAAGGTTTATTGCAGGACTTCATAACTTGACTCAAAACATGGTTTGAAGGATGGCCTAGTCTTCTATGCCACACATCAATCTCAGACTCAAGCAACTTGACTGGTTTGGTTAACTCATCACAACTGGACTTCACTGTGAAACAGTTGGAATTATTTTGAATGTCTAACTCTTTGGTTGTGAGTTTGGAATTAGGACTTGGCAACCTGGGCTGGTATAACCCATCTTTAAGCACTCCCTGCAGCAGGATCTTCTTGGTTTCCAGATCCTTGACAACACAACAATTAGAGTAAACTCCATGACTACATTGTTATCATTTGTAAGTTTAGAAACACTAATCAAGTGTTTCTTAATTGCAGGCACAAGTAGCAGTTTATTTAGAGCAAGAGACTTGTTATTTAATGAAGGAATACCTCATTTCCCAACATGTGAAATTTGCAAGGAATTTCCATCACCAATTAGAACTTTCTCTTTACCTTCATATCTTTTAGCAATGGACAGATTTCCTGTGTCAGCTGTGACATGATTGCTTGCACTAGTATCTGCAAACCAGGCTGAATCTTCAAAAATTTGGGACGAGGCTACAAATGCAGTAGGAGTTAAGCTGATGTTCTACTGATTTTGATTGCCAAGCCTCCTGCCCATGAATCTTTCATCATATATGTTGAAGCACTAACTTGCTGAGTGATTGTTCGGCCCACAAATCTGGCAAGGTCCTCCGTTCTCACTTAGCTTATTTGCTCTACCTCTTCATCTTGTCCTACCTCTGAAGCTGTCAGTCCTACCTCTAAAAAACATGCCACCTCCAGAGCTTGTCCTTTGAGTAAACTGCACACTTGACTGGCCAACATTGAGTGAAGCAAAGTTGTTTCTGACTTGATTCAAGTACTCAAGTCTACTTTCAAAGATCATCAGTACAGAGGACAATTCATACCATGATATATTTTCACTGCTATTGATCTGCAAAACAATAGGAGTATACTCAGGTCACTGCGACCCACTGGCTTTCCAGCTATTTAAAGGTTATCAGCTAGCTATTTGATGGTGGAAAGATATTGGTCCATAGTCATAGACCATTTCCTTGTTCTTTGCAGTTCACCAGTAAAGAATACAATTCTTGATTTGTTCAATATACCTAGCTCTCTTCCACAGCAATCCATAGCTTGCTTGAACTGGTGCATCCCATGACTCTCATTGTTATCTCTGGAATCATGGAGGAATATAACCATCCCATTAACAACTAATCAGTTGAAACCAATTGTTATACTCAGGATTTAAAACCATCTATACTGCTTCTCCTCCACTGGTAGTGATCTGTGTAGCTAGGAATTTTGATGGGCAGTCCTTTGTTCCAAGCAAATAACCTTCGAGATTGTGCCCTTTGATTATGGGCATAATCATATTCTTTCATAGCAAGAAGTTGTTCTTGTCGAGTTTAACAGACGGAGTTTGGGTAAGATACAAACTGTGAGGCTTGAATCATTTACTTTGGGTGGATAGTGTAATGCTCAGAGCTGACTGGTTGCTTGCATCGGCGTTGGCCATTTATGGCTCTGATACCAAGTTTGAAATCAGATTAATTGAGAGCAATTTGCAACACAAGAAGTTCATCATGTCATTCCACTTATATACAGGCTAAAACTATACAAGCAAATTACATACAAAAGGAATATTCTGATTCACCAAAACAAACTTATGCCAAGTGGCTTAACTACCTATATTGTTTTCTAAAATGGAAATCAGCATGTACAATCCTAGCGCTAGAATTCTGTTATGCTGCTGGTTGGTTGGTAGTGCAAATTATCACATTACTCTTTTAACACACCTAAAACAGCAGCTCTGAGCCATTGTGCTCGTTTTGAGTAATCATAAACTTCTTCAAGTGTTCAAATTTTTTGCCCTTACAATATCACTATTAACAGCTAGTAAGGTCTTGTTGGTATCATTTTCAGGTTCTTTGATCACTCCATGAAAATTTGGGAAAGAGGACGACGTTAAGGGGGGAATATAGGGTTGGATACGGAGAAGTGTGGCTATTTATAAGAAGTTAATGGAGAGAGATAATTTTTTTTTTTTTCATGCTTTTCCTGGAGGTTTGGAGAAAGTTCCAATCGAGAGGATTTCCCTAATTGTCCCTTCCCCAAAGGAAGAGCAATGAAATTCTTCTTTGGAAAATATTATTGTGCCAATAAGGGGAAAAGGAAGAAACTCGAAGTAATAATACTTCTTCTTTTAGGAGGTGGTTCTATTTTAGTCATCAGAAATCTAGAATGGAGAAGCATAGCCATTGCAAATTTTGCTTTCATTGTATTCTTTTGTTTGGACCACAGTTCCTTTGGTTTATACCGTTTTATAATGTCTCAAAAATTGTAGATTTTAATCATGTCATTCACACAATTATATAGGATAATTGCAAAATTAATTGCAGATTATTACTAGTATTTTCATAATTTTCTCCCTCCATCTCTTTGAACGTTACAATATTTTCGAGGGCTCGTGTTTTGCTAAAGCACACAAGCCACTGATCTCTTGCATTGAATTGGACATTGTATATTTGGTGTCGACTGTAAATAATCCTCCAACCAAGTATTCTTATCTTTCTTTTATCTTTTCCAGCTTTAAATTGCACTGTGTTAGGCACGAGGAAAATTTTGTAGGCCATGCGCTCGCTAGACATGCTGCTTTTACATTTGTTAACTTGGAATGGATTGGGGGCTCCCTGAATTTCATATTAATTTCAGTTCCTTTTAAGAGGAGAATCTTCCACTAAAGGTAATGAATTGATTTGCACAATTTGCTAGCTGCTCGAGTCTTTTCCAGTTCTCTCTTCCAACCTTGCTAACTATCGGCTCAAATATATTTTTTGGAAGATCTTTGGTGGTCTACTTGACTTTTATGAGGAATGAAAGGCCTGCTTATTAATATTTTTCTATCTCATTTCTGAAGTCTCGAACAATTTCTACATGTTCAAATCTGTCATGTCATACAAGATCGTGGGCAATGTTAATTGCAGCTTTATTTTCATTTTAGCTTCGTTTGCTATTTTAAGTTCCTTTGACAACCACCTTACCCATATTGTTCACAAATCCTCAAGCCATAGATCTAAATCTGATCCTGCACACGCTGTGACAAATTTCTATAAGTTATGGACCGGACCCAGCCCAGCTCAACCCAATCCGCATCCGTGTAAACTCCATCCTTAAGTAGTTATTTTTAGAAAATAGAATTTTACTTTTAAGTTTCCATCCAGATCTTCATAACATGTTCTGTTGGAGACTGCAAAAATTAGCTAACAAAATTAATTGCAAATGCAATGCACGATCCAGTGCGAGATAGGTGAATTAATTTTCCTACCAATCTTTAAAAGTTTCTTTCGATGATAATCCCTTCTTATGTAACTCCAAGTTTGTCATTAAGAACATCACTAGGCCTAGTCTCCCAAAAAAATTAAAAAAACACCTATTGATCCTCGAATATAGCTCGCTTCAATTCCAAGCATCAAATTCATGTTGAGAAACAAAAACTATGTCCATAAATTTAGACATGTGAGTCACGGCGATTTTAAAAAAGAAATTGGACAATTAGCCAAACATGCAACATCCAACAAATCAATAGGTGATTAGCAAAGAAATTTCAAATAGCCACAAAGAGTAACATGATGACCACATCTGAGCATGTCAAGAATATTAGGCCAATAAAATTTTGACAGAAGCTTATACCAAACACAAGTTTATTCCACAGAAAATAATCAAATCCCAGATCAAGCCATAACCATTGGCATGTTGCCCGGAGACAATTTGGACAACCACCACTACTGCTTGTAGTGATAGAAATTGCCATTATAATGCAATAGAATACAAAGTCAACCTAAACAGTGTTACTATTCTACGGTGCAACAAATGGCGTATAAGTGTACATCATCACAAATCTACACCAGAAAAGACTACATGTGAGACACTAATACCATTAAATATAGCAAGTTACTCAGTAATTCAACTGTGGCAGGCTAATGAAGAACTCTACATCAAACCTGAAATCCACTGCTGATGAAAGAACACCAGTTTGATGATCTTAAGAATTGCATCTGATTTGAAACCTTTTTCAAAAATTTGATGTTAACGACATAAATCCTTTTTCGCCATTCAGTGCTGGAAGATCAAAGCAACGTCTTCACAACCACAAAAAATTTATGAAAAACAAAACCTTCAGCAAAGAAAAGAAAAGAAGATGCATGCTAGCTGTAGACAGCATAAATGGAAAGCTTTGCCATGTGGAAGCATGAACCACAAAGGGAAAAGAAAAGGTTTTCTCAACCTCCAGCGCCTTCCCCCAAAAAGAAATTAAGAAAAATAAAGGGAAACAAACAGATGCAAGAAGAGAAAACAAGGATCGGACCAAGAATGAATTTTTCCAACCAGGACAGTACAGAATTCAAGTGAGCAGCAGCCTCGAACAGCAATTTTGAGGGAAAACCATCCTTAAGGTTATTGAAATGAACATAATAAGGGAATCCAGAACTCAACGAACAGGATATAACAGTTGCTGAAATCTGCCGCGTATTTTAACAGGAATGCAACTCTTCCTTCGGTATACTTTTGCAGAAAACAAGAGCTATAAAGGAATTGCACAGGGCTTGCCGCATTTCAAAAAGCTAATTTTATAATGCATAAATGTAGCCCAATAGCAAAAGCAAGCCAACCATCAAGTATCGGATAATTATTAGCCAGGTAGCCTGCCAAAAGTTTAACATTATTAATATTGCAAGAATCAAAAATTAAAAATGAGTTGAAGTCTTGGGTAAGGTTCAAATACAGAAAATAAACAATTACCCTGTTAACTCCTCAATCATTAAAAACCGACTTTATAGGAGAAGACAAGTAGTCTGACTTCTAAGCTAGAATCTATGTTTCAATTCCATGAGCTCACCTGATGGTGGGGCCACATTTTACTATCACCAATTCCAAGTTCTCACCATCATTCCTCATTCACATATGACTCCATAAAGACACTGAGATGAATAGGGCCAATGCGAGAGAATACGAATCCAGCAGCAGTTAATTGTAGTGTAAGCAAGAAAGGAGACAACCAGTTGGAATAATAGCATTCAAAAGTCTAAGATCAGATTCGAATCCGCACATCAAACAAGCATAGGACCCCAAAGGACCAAACCATAGAACATTTTAGTAACACGATATACGTAAACTATTAGTGCCGAGTTTCACACTTTCAACAATGATCCATTTAGCCAACATGCCAACAAGAGAGAAACCATGTAATACTTGCATCCAGGAGCACTAGGACTTCAATGTCTTCAGCTGTCACAAATATGAACACAAACCCATCAGTTACGCTATAGACTGAAGATTGGAAAAAGAAATTTTCAGTGACTTGTTGCATAGCATACCATAAGGTCAGACGTCAAACTACCCAGATCGGAAACCCCCAGATCCTCGGCGATCGTAAGGCCCAGAGCGGTCTGAACTACCCAGATCGGAAACCCCCAGATCCTCGGCGATCGTAAGGCCCAGAGCGGTCACGATTATATCGATCACCTCCCCCATGGCCACCAGAATCCCTGTTACGGCCTCCATATCGATCTCCATTACGGTCAGGACCATAACTGCTGCCACCCCTCCCACCACCGCTGCCACCATACCTATCATCCCTGCTCCCATACCTACTGCCTTTAGCCCCTTCATCAGGGCATTCTCTAGCAAAGTGTCCAGGTTTGCCACACTTAAAGCACCCTTCTCCGCCAGATCCCCGCCCACTTCCATACTCACGATCACGACCTCGACCACGTTCACGGTCACGTGAGCGATCATTGTCATAATCTCTACCTGAACCCTGGTTCGGACGCGCTTTATCAACAGTAATGGTTCGGCCATCTAAATCAATTCCATTCATGGCTTCAATGGCCTCTTCCATTGCATTCTTGTCCTCAAAGGAGACAAATCCAAAGCCACGAGAGCGTCCAGAGAACTTGTCAACAGCCACCTACATATACATACAAGCACTTTCATGTAAGAGTCCATTTTCCTATAATATAAATGAAGTTGTGAAATAATTTCAAACATAACATAAAATCATAATTAATAATTCATAACTACAGAACAGTAGAGACAGGGCTTGCACAATAGCGCCATCCTATGTCAGTAATCTTAGCAATTGAGTCTATAAAAATATATGTTTCTCAAGAATTCAACTTAAATACCCTCTCTCCCATCCCAATTACCAAAAAGAAAAAGAAAATAATACGTCCACTCCTGGTCATGTAGAGAAGGGAGATAAAAGATGCTAAACAGTCTACATGCAACTTACTAAAACTACAACAATCAATTAGATGGCCTGAATACATAAAATGCTCATAGTCTGTGAGGCTCAGTAAGATACTCCCAGCTATCTTACTGCCACTTTCCTTTTTATGTATATTTTTTTAGAGGGCAGGTCCAGGAGATAGCCATGCTTTATTACCGCTACAAATCATCAAAGAATGGTCTTAAGCAACATGTTTGTACTTTCATCAAACCAGAAATAACAATAACAAATGGATATTGATGTGTGGTATAGTAAGATTTCTATAATTTTAAAAAATGAGACAAAAGCCTATAACAAAGTAGCAAAAAATTCAAAGTCAAGTATCTACTGTAAAACAGATTAAACTTGCAACCTGATGAACAGGGCCTGATGTAACCAATTATCTAAAATAAGATGAAAAAAGCTTTAGGAAAAATCAAAAATTTCAAAATAAAATCAAATAATTTATTACCTTTGCATCAAGAAGATGGCCAAACTTTTCAAATGCTTTTTTTAGATCTCGATCTGAGGTTGACCATGAGAGGCCACCAATGAAACAGCGATATTCAACTTCATCTGACATGATTCAAACTGTTTCTTTTCCAAAAAGAAAAGAGGTAATACAAACATGATTCAAACAGATTCACTCAGATCTGTTATTAGCAAAAACTGATACAAAATGCATTGCAATTGGGCAACGGGGAGCTATGTTATCAAGTACGGAGTTATTCAGAAGCATTTTTGCTCAATGCGCAAATCATTCTCATTTAACTCTAGCTTAGTGGGGGTCGTTACTGAATTCAAAGTTTTTACAGGCTTGCTCGCCTCTTAGACTCCTGCTGACTTCCGTCCTTTCTATGGATATAAATAGGCAACAATAGAAGGAATGCATCTATCATCTACTCTCTGACTGTATTAATATCTCTACATCTCACAGAAATAGTTATAAACCTGTAGCTGTAATATTAGACACTGAAAATCGAATGAAACCCAATCACTTTCCCTCTTTCATGAGACAAAAAAGATTGCTGCGTAACTTTAGCCCCCCTCTCATGAGTTTTGCAATATGATTTCATAATTTGTTCAATAATGAACTCCTTCCAGAAAAATGTTACACAGGTCTATATGATTAATACTTCTCTTCTCGTGCCTTCTATCTTCTTGACAGAATTCAGGTTTTCTTGACACCAACATCTCTAATTCAATAACGAGTACCATAACAAAGCAGTTTGTAAATAATTTTACATCATACACCAACAATAATATGATGTGTTTTATTTTAGATTATATACCAAAAATAATTTTCTTTAAAAATACAGGAGGTTAGCATGGTGCCTTTTTATTTTCTAAATACACCAGTTATTCATCAATAAAATATATTCGGTAACTAATTCATGGGTATATACAAATTTTACATGTGATGCTGTGTATAACGTAAACCCTAAGTTCCTCATAAATAACCATCAATAGAATAATTACAAGCAAAAACCACCATAGATGTAGATTAATATGCGATTTTAGAATTATATTCTGAAAGGGTAAAACTTGTTTGTACCTGCAAAAGCCGGATCGAAACTAGGCGAGAATTTCCCCAAATTTCTGCGTAGCTTTGGAAGAAGAAAACGATTCGCACAAAGTCTAGGTTACGCTTCGGATGACTTCACTTTTCGGATATTTATCTACAAGGGATATTTAATAAATTGTCACCAAACTTAAGGCATTGTGCAAAAACAGTCCCTGCTTTTTCATTCTTTGCTATACTGGTACGTTGATTTAACTCTTTTAACTTAAAAAAGTTAGTGTTAAATCTTCAAGTCATGAAATTCAAGCAAATCTTCAACAGTTGTAATATTGTCTTTGATAAGTAGATATTAAAAAAAAAAAAATGAGAACGAACAAACTCTCCTCTTTAATTGATCATACTATGTCCGGTTGAATTTGATCGTCCGTAAGAGAATTGGTGTGGAGTTAATGGATCCATATAACTGATGTGACAGTTAGTGGATTCATATAACGCTAAAAAAGTCCAGTAATGCTATATATCAACATTGATGCTAAAACAATATCCTATGCAATAGCGCGTGACGAGTCCAATTAAATCCCTGATTGATTTGGCTGCAAATTATATTTTTAGTAAATTTTAATAAAAGATGATTAAATTTGTGAATAAAAAGTTGATAAAAATTGTGAATCACGTAAAATGTGTGATTGAAAATAAGTTTATGGAAAAATGAATTTCTTGAGACTAAATGAATTTGACTTATTATTTATTGTGGCACTAGTGCTATATAACATTATTCAGAAAAAGTATGTTATTGATGGCACGGTCATTTCCATCATCCTCCCCTATCGGGAATTTTTGTCTCCTTACCCCCACCTCCCATACCTTTTAGTTTTATTTTTTTAATATTTTTAGTTTGTGAAAATTATTATTTTAAAAACTTTTATTTTGAAATGAACTTTAAACAGTGTGGGAATCATGTCCCCCGTACTCATCCTGTGGTCCGTCTCGAGGCAATAACCCCGCGCCCCACCCCCACCCCATGTACCCGATTAGGCGGAGAATCTTTCCTCCTAACGGGATCCCACGGCTATTGAGTCTTACGAATTTTTTTGTCATTCCTAATGTATATTCGCTCTAAACAAACAATTCTTTTAAATAAATAATTTTATTATCGGTTTATTCTTTATCATCATGTTGGCATGAGCGAGCTAACCGTGGTGGGAAGCATTGGCCTAGGCAACCTGTCGTAGGTTGGACAATCTGATTACTTGAAGAATCAATTCATTTTACACTTCCAATTTTGTTAATAGAATAGAGTTTCCTATATTTTGAGAATAGAATGTTTTAATATTCCTGAAAGTCGTAATTTTAGAAAATAAGTTTATTTTATTTCGTCAAAAAAAAAACAATTTTTTAGCATTTAAAAACTTAAAAAATGAGTAATTTAAAAGTAAATTTCAAATTACATTTAATAGACCAAATTTGTTACAATCATATGTAGTTTTGAAATAGTATAGAATCCTTTAGTATCCATATTCATGTAAATAATTGGAGGTCAATTGATAAGAATTTTGAAAGTATGTCCCTACTATATAAAAAAGGCAATGAGAAGTATATGTAGATGCAATAGTAATTCAATCCCCTTCCAATTTTTTATTTTATTTTTTATTTATTTCGTTTTTTAATTATTATTTTTTGGGTGTTTTTATATGAAAAGCTTTTTTCCTATTCTTTTCCTATTTTCATTTTTTCCCGTATCCATACGAGAAGGAAACGACGACATCTTACCTTCATTCGTGTGAAGACGACATCATTTTGGTTAACGTCGTTTCAATTTTTTTTCTCTCAATTACGGCAATCTAACAGAAAGACTATTTTCTCCATTTTCTCACGATACCGGCCACGCCTCTTCAAATCCATCTTTTCTGCTTGTTCTCATCCACACTACGTCTTACCTTCATTCGTGTGAAGACGACATCGTTTTGGTTAACGTCGTTTCAATCTTTTTTCTCTCAATTTACGGCAATCTAACAGAAAGACTCTTTTCTCGATTTTCTTACGCTACCGGCCATGCCTCTTCAAATCCACACTAATTTCTCACTCTTCTCCCCTTTCTTCCCAAGCATTTCTGTTATCATGCATATGTGTGACAATTTTTTGATAGATTGAAATTTTTGTTATGCCCATTTGAGCTATATGAGCGGTGCAAGCAGTTTTTATTTAGAGCTCATGGGGTAATAGGTACTGCCTATAACTAAAACAAAAAACGTTTTTTTTTTTATTTGTTTCTCTTTTTCCATTTTTTTTTTTTTTGGTATGTTGAGGTGCTGCTTTGCTATTAGTATAAGTTTCGTATCAATGTCGCTTTAAATATTTTTGAAATGTTTGTTAGGGAGGATTGGATAGGACTTCTTGTTCACTATACTGTCCAATCTTGTCAAATATTGTGTACGAAACACACCCTTTAAGTTTGAGCTAAAGAAAAGTGACTAAAATGTCTTTCTCCTTTCCATGATTGAACCATTCAAACACGGAACAATATATCATTTTCTATGCCGTAGAAATAGTTCGCCACAGTGCAGTTTTATGCCATACTATGATACTCTATATAAGAGGTTTTTAATTTTCCCGGTCTTGTGCTATGCCTTCATTCTTCTTTTAGACTTAATCATGTGACCCTTAATTGTTCATCATTTTCAATGCTCCAATAGGTCAAGGGTATGGTCTTACTGAAACCAGTGCCGGTGAAATATTTAGTGAATATGATGATACGTCCGTTGGTCGAGTTGACCCTCCTCTACCTTGCTCGTTCATCAAGGTAAAATATACATAGTTGTATTTCACTTCAAAGTATCACGCACGTGTTTCTAGTATGTGTATTTCTTCTTCATGTATGAAAGACATAATTTCTGTTTTGGAGTATTGGATTGATTATATTAATTCTTTATTTCATAACATCCCGGGAAAAAAATGTTTTACATATAATTTTATCTCTAAATTTCAGTTGGTAGATTGGCCAGAGGGTGGATATTTAATTAGCGATTCTCCAATGCCGCAAGGAGGAATACTTATTGGTGGACCAAATTTTACCCTTGGATATTTCAAAAATGATGAGAAATCAAAGGAAGTGTACAAGGAAAGTAATTTTGAAATTTTGTGCTTTTTTTTTTTGGTATCTCACACTAACAAAGAGCGTGTTTGGCTATGCCTGAAAAGTTTACTTATCAGTAAATAAGTAACTTTTTATTGATTAAAATTGGAAATAAGTAAAAGTTACTTATTTTGATAGTAAAACAAATGTTACTTTCAAAACTTAAATAACTTTTTAACTTAAATGTAAGAAAAATGTTATTTATCGAAACATGTTTGGAAATTGAAAGTAACCTTTATTTATTTTAAGCTAGCCAAACGTGCTCTTTACTTTGGGTTAGATGTATTCACTTTCTTAATCTGTTGATGCTTAGGTTGATGAGAAGGGGATGAGGTGGTTCTATACGGGTGATGTAGGGAGATTCCATGTTGACGGATGCCTTGAGTTTATTGATAGTAAAAATTACATCGTCAAACTACAGCATGGAAAATATGTTTTTCTAGGGAAGGTACAAATTTTATGTACCCTTGCAGTTAGCGTGTTTTCTGTCGTTAAATACATTGAAGTTCACCCACTTATATTGTTGTTTCACTTTTGTCACCATCGTTAACTTTAATTTTTGTTTCAATTTAGGCACTCCATCTTATCAAATTAATGAACAAGCTTCTGTGGTATGAAACATGATTTTTGTTGTTCAACTTGGTATAACTGCGTCTTGTTGGACGAGTTTTGCTTTCCTTTTTCTTTCTTTTCTTTCTTTTTTTGTGAATTTATAATAAAAGCTCATTTTAAATTACTTTCCGAAAATATGGATTTTTGCCTATGCTAATGAACTTCTCATGCCACGTTTCGGTTACTTCTGTAAGACATTGCCTAACTAAAATAAAAATTAAGTTCAGACACTAACTTGAAACAAAAGTTTGGTGCCTGAATGAAACGATGCCATAAGTTAGGTGACTAACAATATGCATTTTTTTGTTCAATGGCTTCTATCTGCTACATACGTTTAGAAGAGAATGACTAATTTTGTTTGCTAAGTATTTGATGCCAGTGGATGAATGGATTTGGTTTTGTGTACCAATTTTATATCCTGAGCTCCTTACGTAATCTGACTTCTCCATCTCCATTTGGGTACTTCTCATCGAAAAGCTTATGTACTTTTGGGTTTAACCAGATTGGTTATATTATGGAAATCCTGAAGTCGACCACTCTGTAGCTTCCCTTAGAACTTTTTGTGCTTCATGGAATTTAGTTTCCCATGGAAATTTTTTCTTATTCCTAGACATTCATTTTGAATATAAATGACTTCTCCAAGTTTTCTGCTCTATCATACTTGAATCCACATTTTTAACTTTTGTATTGATGGATGATCTTGTCTATACTTTACCTATTCTTCATTTTATATCTGCTTATTGAAGATTCCTTGTGCCTAAGATAGATTTTTTTGCAACCTCCATTTACTTTTCTGAATTATGTTGTTGCCTCCATTTACTTTTCTAAATTATGTTGTTAACACTAGGTATACTTTATTCTTCTAAATAATTTTTTGTAATAGGTGTTAAGAATTTATAAGCAAGTTGAGTTTGAAATTATAAGCAAGCTGGTATGGCCACATGCATAGTTTTCTTTATATTGCAGCGGCCCTTGTTTCCCTTAAAAAAATTTCTATTGATCTTGAGTCCATATTTAGGATTTCTAGATTGTGCTGAAATAATGGATGTTGTCTTGAAGAAGGGCTCGTGGTACATCTCGGGAGATCACATGTTTTATTTACCATATATGGCTGAAACTTTTAGATGAACCTCACGTGCATTGTTCTGGAACCCTTAAATGATCAAGCATTTAGTTGTTTGATTCATTCACTTCCAGATAATTGGATTTGTCTAGTTAACATTTAATTTGTTTCATTCTTCAGTGGCATTTGTTCAGTTTCTAAGAATCGGGAGTTAATAGTTTTTTTTTTTTTGGATGATTACAAAATACAGGTGGGTAGGATTTTTTATTTTTTTTTTCCAACTAGAAAGAACTAATTGGATATGTTTTACATTTTTTTTTGAGGGATTAGGTAGGTGCTTTACTTCTATTACCTCTCTTAATCCCTTGTTCTAATAATTAATTTAATGCAATTATTCCAATATTTATTCTATATTCAGATCCCGACGTTTATAAACAATCAAGAGAAGAAGCAGAAATGGCAATGCAATAATTATCCATTCTCTCTTAGCATACGAATGCAAGTTCCATCCTAGTTCATTGGTTTTATTTTGTAGATCCTGCATCGTATCCTTTTACAACTTCTTTACTATCCATTTTCATTTTTCGATGCATGCTTTATTATTTAATGGATTTTTTTTTTACTTCTGTAAACCTGCAATCTTTCTGTATGTCAAACGTTTCTATTATCATGTACTATTGTGTTCTACATACACATGATATTTTCAATTTTATTTTTTGGTGAGTTTCTTTGTGCAGTAATATCAGCTCTTGAAATGATCTCCTTGTTAGGTAGATCATTAGCGAGGCAATAATATACTCACAATACTCTTGAATAATGCAATAAATCCTCAACAACTTTTTTTTTAACATTTACAATTTCTACACTAATAAAAACACAATAAATATAAAATTCGTGCAGCGCACGTGTCAACGACTAGTCTTATGAAAGATCTCTATGATGTCAAGGTCTAGTTCAAGGTGTAAGAGAGAAGCTTTACTAGATCAGTGATTCGAGTTTGATTGATTATGCAAAAAAATTGAATTATAATACAACTCTATTTTTCCAAGTTTTAAGCAATTTTCATATAATTTCTCGAAAATTCAACATCGTGGAATAGGACATTTTATGGGATTCATAACTTTTCAACTATACATTCCATCAACTTTTATCGAAATCTACTAAAAATTTAATTTTATCAAAATCAAACACGGGCTAAAATAAAATGATAAATAACATTAAATATATTAACTAAATGAGTAAATGCTATCATCTTTACAAACAGCGGTCTATATGCAGGGGCGGACCCAGCACCCGAAGAGTGGGCCGTGTTTTTTTTTTTTGCCCATTTGTTTTGGGCTGAGAGAGTTGGGCCCTTTTTAAAAAAAAAATTAGGCCCAATAAAATGAAATAATATTAACCCGGCTCCAGAGTCCAAAGTAGATAAAACCAAAACATGCTCCATCAATTTTTTAACTCAGAAAAGCAATTTCAAATTTAAGCAATTAAAAACTCGCAATTTAAACTAAAATAATAAAATACAGATAAAAAAACTGAAAAATAAATTGAATGAAAAAAATGAGAGCTTACTTGGAGTTAGAATGCAGAGTTGAAGCCACGAAGAACTGGGGAGGTCCGAGGCTCGCCATTTGTTGAAGAGCAAAAGATGAGTATTTTTGGGATTGACAGTTTATGGAATTCAGACTCAATTTCAGCCTTCAAAGCCATTTCTATTCTCGATTTCTCTCACAAATTCTGGGTTTGATTTGTTTACAAAAACAGAACCACCTGCAGCAAAATACATTGTTTGTGCATGAGAAAGGGGGAGGGACCCTGGTTCTAGTGGGAGAGAGATTCGTGAGCATATTTATGTGAATAATATCTGACGTAATGACACTATTACCCTTCTTATAATCTTAATTTGCACATTCAATTATTCTTAAATTCTTATAACGCTTTGTAATTGATTTTTTTTTTTAATATTTTGGGTAAATAAATTAAATAATAAGCATTAGTTCCTAACAAAAGCAATTTCTCTCATATCTACAAAAAAGCAAAATAATCATGTGTTCATGTTAATTCTCTAAACGGCTATATTTTCTTATGTTCGTCCTAGTAATTTCCTCATTTTATGGTGTGCATTATCTCGATATTGAATTTGTCTTGTAAAAGTACGACAATCATGTCCATCGCCTTTAAAAGAAAATTGGCTTTTGCAAAATTTGTCTCGACGACAACATTTACAAGCATTCGATCTTCGATAAATGTCAAGCCTCAAAATATTTCCTAAAATGGACAAATATTTAATACTATTCATAGTATTATATATTTTCTTTAATAATCTCTAGTGATATCATCAATTCCAATAATTCTTGAATTTCCTTTAAAACACATATATGTACTGAACTTAATTATACGTGCGAGGAAGTGCTTGTTATTTTTCATTGGTTTATGGGTTGATCACCTTAGTTTTGATATTACATGTGGCAAATACAAGTGTTGAAAGAGCATTCTTTACTATGAAATTAATCAAGAGTGACTTGCGCAACAAAATGGGAGATGATTAGTTGAATGACAATTTGATGGTTTACATGGAGAAAGTAATTTTTTGGAAAAATTGAGAATGTGGCAATATTACAACCTTTTCAAAACATGAGACCCCGTAAAATACAGTTGTCTAAGATCACAGCTACAAAGTAGGTTGTATCGCGTATTTCTTTAGTATTTTGGGTTGGATTGAATTATGTTTTCATATATATATAACTTTTACGTTGTCGTGCATTTACATTTTTGTGTTGTATTGAAGTATGTTTTTATATATATATATATATATAT
Source organism: Fraxinus platypoda (assembly GCA_903798405.1). Classification (NCBI taxonomy): domain Eukaryota; kingdom Viridiplantae; phylum Streptophyta; class Magnoliopsida; order Lamiales; family Oleaceae; genus Fraxinus; species Fraxinus platypoda. Next base: position 270 of record CAIGRT010124346.1, on the reverse strand, counting down.
ATATATATATATATATAACTTTTACGTTTTCGTGCATTTACATATATATTGAATAATTTTTAATGTTATTTAATTAAATATTAATAAACGACCTCACTTTTACGATCGCTGATTATTGACAGTCAATGATCAACGTCTATATGGTAATGTGGTTAATGTTGTATTTGTCAATGAAGTTGTGATAGTTTAAATTCATTGGAGAATGTAATGGTGACGTCACTTCCATATAAAGTGGAACTTATTTCTTGAATTTCATCATTTCCCCTCAAA
>CAIGRT010124342.1:0-13561 GCA_903798405.1 Fraxinus platypoda | reverse complement strand
CCTTAAAATCTGATTTTAGAATTTGGATTTTCAAAAGTAGGGAATGGTGTAATTTCCACAAACTATAAATAGGGTTATGGTCCCCAATTAATATGCAACTTCTCATTTTTTGTGTCATCCTATCAATATAAGAATATAAGAGAAAGCATATTGAAAAGAAAGATAAAAACCCCACAATTAAGAATCAAGAATTACAATAAAAAAGAAGGATTAAAGCAATTAAATTAAAGAATAAGACAATTAAGATTATGGAGCAAAAAACCAAAACCAAAATCAAAATCAAGAACTCAAGAGCCAATAATCAAGATTTAAGATCCGGTATTAAATAATCGTTCCCAAAAGAATTAAGGTATGTTCCGCACTATTAATTTGATATGGAGGATTTTGGCAATAAAGTAATTAGGTTTTCTAGTTTTATAAAATTTAAAGTTTCATGAAGTTCCAACATTTTCCGCCAGTTCTTCAATTCTAGATGGTCTACTAAATTGAGTTTCTATTGGTCACTCTTAACAAAGATATAAAATTTTAGTTAGGGGAGTGTCTCTGTAGACTATATACATTCTCGCTTTTTCTTCCTTCGGTATGTGGAGACATAGTAAGAAATAGCTAGAAAGTGTACTCCTTTTCTTCATTCCTTCAAATTATTAGATGTGAATATCTGAGTAATTATGGAAGTTCTCCTAGGTGTCAGCAGGGTAAAATGTTTGTTTTATGATTAGGCAGTTAGCAAAAGTAATATTCGTATAGTGGAAAATTATTGACTCGTGCCACTTGAAAGCAAGAATTCAGTGGAAAATTTGAAATTGAGTCATAGTCGTAATAAATAAAGATTCTGTGTCCAGATTATTTGGAATCAAAAGTATGCCTAATGAAAACGTCGAAGAATTATCTGATGATGATGAGCTCTGTCCAGTTGACTGTGTAAGAGAGTAGAAGGCAGACGAGGAATTTCTCACTATTCTGGAAAAAGCCAAAGAGTCAAATTCATTAAGAGCTTGTTTGGTAGAACTTAGAATCCAATTAAAATTGAAAATATAGTCGTTATTGGGTTTCACTCGTCTAATAAAAGTCAACAATAACGGTTAGTTTTTTAATTTTAATCCGATTTTAATCTCTACCGAACACGCCCTAATTGTTGTGGACTTCTGTCGAACTTCTTCTGGAAGCTGCAAATACATAGAGCAGGGCTTTGCAAAATAATGTAAGGGATCTGGTGATCAAGAAGCCCCAGTTATTTTATAAAAGCAAATGCAAGTGTCTCTTCAGTTGAATTTGAGAACGTATTGCCTCATGTGAATTTTTTGGAATAGTTACAAATGCCGGTCTATTTATAAATGTAAAGAAGTTACTTTTCCCATTTCTATGCTGTTCCTAGAGTTCCTATTGTGAATCTTGAATATTTCTGGCTAGTATTTGAATGGCTCTATCTTCGTCACTAATAGTTGCCTAAAACAACACGTGTTATCAATATGTAAATATATGAACTTTCTTTTTTTTTCTATCACTGCAGATCAGGGCGTGTTCGGTAGAGATTAAAATCGGATTAAAATTGAAAAACTAGCTGTTATTGTTGATTTTTATTAGACGAGTGGGACCCAATAACGACTATATTTTCAATTTTAATTGAATTTTAAGTTCTACCAAACATTCTTGGTCCTCTTGTTAAGGGCGTGTTCAGTAGAGATTAAAATCGGATTAAAATTGAAAAACTAGCCGTTATTGTTGACTTTTATTAGACGAGTGGGACCCAATAACGACTATATTTTCAATTTTAATTGAATTTTAAGTTCTACCAAACAAACTCGAATATGACGAACAAATTGATGTTGCTGATCGGCTGTGAATTAGGGTAACATCTCTTAGTGCCTTTTACTTGAATTTTATGTTTTGGAAGATCTTTCAGTTCATGCATACACAAGAATTGTTCCTAAACTGATTGAGATAATAGCTATCAGCTGAGGATTGATAAAAAAAGAAAGCGGAAAAAGTTGTTCGTTTGTAAAACTTCATTCGAAAATCTTTCTTATGATTACCACAATATTTCCACACCTACAGTACATCCATGCCATATGCCTTCTCTTCACTGCATCCTCTTCTTCTTTCAATAAACTGATTTGTTGCAGACTGTGCTCCTTTTCCATTTTTACAAAAATGGAGTCCTATTGGAAGCCTTTCCTACCAGAGATAAAAAACTAATACTTGAAACTATTCTTAAATATTGAGTCCTGGCTTCTCAGGAAGCTTGATTCAATCTGGTCTTCTTAAACTTTGCCTTCTTATGATCACAGTACTATAATTGAAATTCGTGTTCAAGAAGGTTTGTCACATGTGGCGTCCTTAATTTATTGTTAATGAAACCTCTATGAAAGGAAATATATTGTCAAGTAACGAAACCCTCAGTTGTATTTATATGATATATAAACAATAAAAAGAGATATAATTCATTGTTTTTGTTGTAGTTTGATTCAAATTCTAGTGGGTATTGGAGTTTAAATTGGAGTGGTTTTGAAAAGATCAAAATTATGGACTGGAGGAAAAAGTCACTAGCCTGGCGCTAGCTGGAAGCTCGAGCGAGCCCTATAGAAAATAACCCGAGACTTGGTCGCTCGCCTACGCTGCCCTGTTGCTCGCCAATCTCCCGCTTGTTGCTTGAGCAATAAGCTTATCCGGCCCAGACCCGTTTTCATTTTTTGATGCGACTTTGAACTTCTATTTTTCTACAACTTGTTATCTAAGGTTCATATATATATATATATATATATAGAAAAAAAAGATTCGTACAACATCTTGAGAGTTTTAGATTTTAATTGAGTGCATTGAAATCTCGTAAACATAATTGCTACTAATTATAGCGGATTTCTCCTCATTTTCCAGTGGTTTTTTCCCGTATATGGTTGAGAAAATTGATTGGTGAAATCAGTAAAGACTTATAGATGTCTACAGTATTCTGTGATAGTTAGAGTGCAATTTTCTTGACTAAGGATTAGATGTTTCACGAGAGGGCTAAGCACATTGATGTGAGGTATCGTTTTGTGTGTGATGTGATTGCTCGTGTTGATATTGTAGTGAGTAAGGTTGATATCAAGGATAATCATGCCGATATGATGACAAAACCACTTCTCATTGATAAGTTTGAACATTGCTTGAACTTAGTGGGTCTTTGTCATTGATTTAGTCCATTGGAACTTGTTTGGAAGAGGAGGAGTGGTGTTTATTAATGGAGTTGCGACTTGAAATTCCTTGTGTTAGAATTTGGTTCAAGGTGGAGATTTGTCGTGGTTTAACCCAAATTCTAGTGGGTATTGGAGTCTAAATTGGAGTTGTTTTGAAAAGATAAAAAATATGGACCGGATAAAAAAGTCGTCGCATTTCGCTAGCCTGGCGCTAGTGGACACTCGAGCGAGCCCGGTAGAAAACAACCCGAGACTGGTCGCTTGCCTAGCGCTGCCCTATCGCTTGAGCGACGGAGATGTCGCTCGCCCATTGCTCGAGCGACGGGCTTATCCGGCTCAAGTCCGTTTTTATTTTTTGACGCGATTTTGGACTCATATTCTTCTACAACTCATTCTCTAGGATATATATATATATATATAGCACGACTTGTATAGAAAAAACAAGATTCATCCAACATCTTGAGAGCTTTAGATTTCAATAGAGTGCATTGAGATCTTGTAAACCCATTTGCTATTGATTATAGTGGATTTCTCCTCCTGTACCCGTGATTTTTCCCGTATTGAGTTTCCACGTAAATTTTTGTGTTTATTTTCTTATTGTTTATTTCATTATTGTCATTATCTTGTTTGTTTCATAACAGTTTTGGTCAAAATTTTATAACTGTGATCCAGTAACTCAAAAAACAACATTCATAACGAAGAACATTACTCACTGTTTTCGGTTCTGAAAGTGAAGTTCTTCCCCATAGTCCTCCACAAGTTCTTACAGAGGTGTCTATGAATTATGATCTTAGTCTTTGTTGGAAATAAAGATGTCTTCTTGGAAATTGGCATGATAACATCAACTTAACATTTTTGTTTGCTGCTTTTCAAGCCATTCTTTGTTCATAACAAATAATTAATTATGTTCTTTTTAAAATTGTTTAAGCTTGAGTGACCCAAAAATATCATGGCTCTTTCTATCAACATTATTGGAATCGAGGACAGTTATGATGAAGCATCTTGTGAAGATTGATCGACACCTTGCATAAGCAATATAGCCATCACACAACCAAAAATGGACCAGCAGAATGTGAGGTTCCAATAATTACTTTTTCCCAAGTCAGGAAAAAGGAATAATTCAGCTCATGATTCAAAATATACCCTTTTTCTAACATTGACATTTTCAAGTCTAGTCCTTCAATATGAAATGGTACAAATTTCTAGCTGTAAATGATGGAAACATGAAGTTGAAGGAATTGAGTTGACAATGAACAGAAAAAGAAAAATGATATGCTGTGCTATCAGAAGATGCCACGCTGCAAGACCTAATTGGTCCATTCTTCTTTCCAAAAACTGGCTGGGAGACCATGTAAAGGGACAGGGAATGGCCCATATTGGATTCCATTTTCAGATCTCATTACTTCGTACCTGAAAACCACAATTATTAAACACAGCAAAACTCCTATCAGATATTATATACACCAGCGCAGCACTAGCCAGATATCAATGGGAGTATGAATGAATGTACGCATGTTTGATGTAACATTACGAATGCGTTTGTTCACTTATTGCAATTATTAAATGAGCAACTATGCTACATGGACAATGGAGGATGACAATGTTGGATTACCAACACTCACAATGAGAAGGACCCACTTTGTTTTTTGAAATTTTTTAATCACACGGGACCCGCATACATGTGAGAGGTTGTCAACCTCCCTTGTCAACCATCATTGTACAAATGGAATTACCCTTAAATGAAAACATATTTCAAGAGGTCCAATTCGATGGTTGGAATATTTATTGCAGAGTCATAGTGATTAAGACTATCTGAGTACACAACACGTGAAACGAAATAGATATTAGGGATTGATGGAAACAGATTTATGTAATTCTTGAATCTCAAAATGGCTTGATAGTTATTAGTAAAAAATGGGTTTATATGTACTCCACAAAAAGATTAATTACCTGAATTGAGAAGCTAGGTGGTGCACCATAATGAGCATCTCTAGTTTGGCAAATTCGTTACCAGGGCAGGCATGTACTCCACTGCCAAAAGGCATATATGTATTGGGTTTAGGAGCAGCCTACATTGAACAATAAATGAAAATTGCCTTAATCTGCAAATTAGAGATCTAATATGTCTGGAATAATAAACTGAAATGAAACCTCAAATCTTGAAGAGTCGAATTTTTGGGGATCAGCAAAGAATTCTGGATTGTGATGAATATTCCTGAACAAAGGCATAACCTTCCAACCTTTTGGAATGAGATAACCTGAAAACTATATCATAGTTAATTTTTCAATTCATAGATCTTGATTAATATTGCATAGTATTGATGTAAACATGCGCGCGCACTCGTATTTTTGCATTTAAATGTGCAGTTTGAGATAATTCTTTACCTTTATATTGTACATCAGTGACTGCCTCTCTAAATGTGAAAGATATAATGCTGGACATTCTCAAGCTCTCTAAAATCACCTAAAATAATCACATTAATTGTTAACTTCAAGAGAATATGCAACGTGAAAAAACATATTTAACACCAATCTCTTTCTCGTAGGAAAATACAGAAGGAAACTTTGGCTTCACTTGCATGTACCTATATAGTCAAGCAGTCAATTATACCTTGTAAGTAATTGGCATATTTCTTGTCTGATTCCATGTCAAATGATTCTTTCCATTGCCATTTGATTGGTATATTGCCTTCTGTTCAGCCTGCACACATTATTCCAAACATTATCGAAAATTAAACATAGTTAAGATCAAAGATAGTGAGTCCACTTCTAGATCTTACCTTAACAGCCTCGAGAAGTTTGGGGTTGTCGTAGAGGTACTTGAGAATCCATGTCATCCCACTTGCTGTGGTATCCTGGGCAGCGAAAAGTACTCCTATGATGTTATCAGCAATTTGATCCTCATTTAGAATCACACCGTTTTCATCTTTCGAATTCAGGAAACAGCTTAACAGGTCCTGATCATCGGCTAATTTCTTTTCCTTTCTTTCTCTAGTGATTCTACTTAAAATTTCACTTAGCCTCCTCCTTGCCTTCAATATTGAAGCACAACTACTCAAAAAGTCGCGAATTTTGTAAATGATCAAAACAAATTAAAATTATAAATAGCAAAACTTTACCTTCATTGCCCTCTGGTATGGAGTACCAGGTAAATTTGTTGGGAAAGAATTATAACCTCTATCTACTATAATATAATTCTTGTTCAGTTCTTCTTTGTAATGGGGCTCCAAATGGCGAAAAATGGCTAGTATACCTACTTCGAAAGAGAGCTGAAGGAATATAACGATTGAGATAGATTAGATATTTGTACTAGTTGACACAGATAAAAAATTCAATCTAAGATCAGTTTAACACTCTTCATTGTAAGAACCGAACCTTTTTCATCTCATGGAAAGTGTTAACAACGCGACCATCGGCCCATGAATTCAATGCAGAAACTGCTGACGCTTCAATATCTGGCACCAGGTTTCGAATAGCTTCAGGATACAAGGAGCGTTGAACGAGTTTTCTGAGGCGCACATGGTAATCATCCTGGTGAAAAAACAGTGCATTTGGACCGATAAGATTTTCCTTGCTCTTGGGATAAGTAGGCTTGAACAAGTGTGCATGAGTGACAAGCACGAACCGAGCTGCATCTGGGCTTGCCAACATGACACAAGGGCAACCAAGTACGTGAGTCTTGAAGATTTCTCCATACCTGAAAAGGAAAAGGAAAAAAAAAAAAATTGAAAAAAAATTCTCCAGGGATGGACACAATAAAACAGATTATGGTAGGAGCTTAAAAACCTTGTTTGTCTATCAGTGAAAAACACATCTGGATCCTCACTATAAAGTTGAAGTGTTTCTCCAATATAAGGCCACCCCATTGAACCAGGAGGGAGTTTAGATTTTCTCTCAGGATTTCTCCTTTTCTTTCTAACTAAAATAGCACAGGAAAATACAGTAACAAGAAATAGAGAAATGGAAACAATGAATCCAGTGATCTCCATTTTTTTCTTTATCTGGTATAGTTTGCTGAAATAAAATATTAATTCATTCTGAGGTGATTTGAGTGAATGAGAAATGAAGGGGTCGGGAGTTTATATAGGAATGAAGGTGGATGTGGCAAAGACTGAATCAAAAAAGAAATGAGTAATATTAGCATAAACTGTATAGTAGAAAAATATCAAAGAAATTATATTAATGGAATACTAATAAATTTAATATATACCATTTAATTCCATTAGACAGGATAAGGATTAGTTTAATCCCATCTCTATATGACGTAATTAAAACCTGAATTGAGTAATGTTAGTTAACGCCATAAAAAAAAATTATAATAGAATAATGTTGTGGAAAAACACCCGATATTAAATGATAAGTACAATTAAAATCGAGACTCATTTAATTATATCTACCATATAATGCCATGTTATATAGGTTACTTTTAATAAAACGAGTCACATATTTATACATTTAATTTTGCCTTATCATTTCATATTACATAATTTGCCACGTAGACCAGCGATAATCACCATTGATGATAAATATTATTATTATTCATTAATTTAGGGCTCTTATCCTCCTTTAATTAATCAGATAAAATTCATGTTGTTGTAGTAATTCACCATGTTATGAATAATAAAGAAAAAAAAAAATAGTTGAGAACACATATATTTATTTAGAAGTAAATAAGTTTTTATATGTAAATTAAGTAAAAATACTCACTTGTAAGTATAAAACCCTTATATGTAAATAATTAGTTATAGGACAAAATTTGCTCATAAGTATAAATTTACCAGTAAGTTAAAAAAAACTTATAAATAAAAAATATTGTCATATGTTTTTTTATTTTTAATTCTTAAACTTTTATCTAATATAATGTTGCACCATACACCTACTAAAACACATAATAATAATCTTTAATTCTATTCCTTAATCCTATCTATTATAATTTTACATAGTGTATCAAACGCATTCTTGGTAAATTATTATGTCCTAAGGACATGGTACTCCAACTGAAGGTATCGATATTGCTCAATGAGTAACAAATAGTTGGCACAGTAACAATCGCATTGACCCCATCGTTCGATATTGAATGTCCAAAACTTCGAAAAGACTCGATAAAAGAAGTCACTCATAACTATAAGTAGTAGTTTTGAACTTCAATAGTATTGTCCTTAACGAAACCAAGACTCGCGAAAAATGAAAACGTAGGATACAACATTGTAGGATTATTTAGAGTCATTAATGAGAATTTGTCCCTAGATCACCCCTTAGCAATATCAAATCTTATTCTGTGAATAGTAAATCTAGATTAAATGAAGATTTACTTTTATTTAATAAATTCAACAGCCCATTACATGGACATTACACTAACAAATCTCAAGTATAATAATACATTTTTATGACTTCCATGTTTTGTATTGTAAGGTGACATGTACTTTGTCTAGATATGCGTTGGGGTGACATGTACTTTGTCTAAGCCCATGTTTGTTTACCATTATTTCAAAAAATTGTTTGCTACTGTAAGATTCTCCACTACACATTCACCCAATAAAATATTCTACACATAAACCAATAAAGTTACTTTAAATTTTAACCACACATTCTCCAAAAAATACTATTTATTACTCTATTTTTCTTCCAATAATGGAAGACAAACACACCCAATTGTGACTTTTGAAAAATTTAATGGATTTTTTTAAGTGATGACTTTTATGAATTTTATATATATATATATATATATATATATATAGATTCGTATGAAATTAGTGAAAGTGTTTCGTAAGCTACTATAGACTTTCATTTTAAAATTTTTATAGAATTCAATTTTTTTTCTTGAAAATTTTCACTTGAAATAGAACGAAAATATGTGAAATTCTCACATACAAAGTGATGATTCTTACAATTCCCCTCCTCATTCTCCTTCCCCTCCCCATATAATAAAAAAATATTTTAAAAAGAATAAAAATTTAAGACCTTAATAAATAAATAATAACCAAAATTATATATATATATATATATACCTTTAAAGAATAAATAAAAAAATCAATATATTTAAATTTAGTCATAAATTAGTCTATATAAAATTTTATAATTTAATTAAAAATGGATATATTCACAAAAAAAATGAATGAAAAAAGAAAAAAAAAAGTTATAAGAATCAAATTTAATTTTTTTCATAGAAAATAGCGATAAACAATAAAACATAGAAAAAAGAAAAATAGAAACAAATATAATTAATAGAAATCATAACTCTAATGTTCATAAAAGGAAAGAGAAATATCGAAAAAAAAAAACATATTAACTTCTTTTTCTTTTTTCGTAAAAGTCTCCCAAAATCTTGTGATTAACGAGAGACAAATTTTGAGATTTTATTTTAGTACTTTCTCTTTAAAAGTTAGTACTCTGGAGGTTTTTATAAAATTCACTAAAAGTTATTAAAATCTAAATACCTCAAGACTTGAAGAGGCTTTTAAAAAATTTTAGAGCCTGTCTGGTAAAACTTTGGAGGAGAAGAAATCAATTTTCCACCCGTTACAGCCCACAATTGTTGACTCACTCTCTCACGCGTGGGTCCCACATGGCTCCTCCAACGGTAATATTCCTGATTTTAAGCCAGCCTTTAAGTTTTACCAGACATGCTCTTAATTGAATATATCGTGACTTTTATAGACTTTTTAAAGGTCTATAAAAGTCTCAATTGAATATACAATACTTTTAGAGAATCTCAAAAATTCTACATTGAATACTCCTAAATTTTTTAAATTTCAAAAAGTTATTAAAAATTTCAATTGAATACACCCCTAGTAATATATGTGTTTGATACGGTAACATGATTTTACGTTTAGGCAAGGGGGTCTTGTTTTCTAACGAAGGCACGTAGAAATTCGAACGATTTCTTATTTATGCTCACTTCGGATTAAAATCTATTAAAAAAGTCTTTAAAAAGATTAACTCAATCCCATTCAAATTGAAATTAAATTCTTTTAAAGTCTATGTATTGAAATTATTCTCATATAGATGATATTTAAACTTTCTAGAATTTAAAATATTTGACCAATTTCAGTCTCCCCCACTATCAACGCTATATGAACCAAATTTCAACAAAAATGTCTAAAAGACTGACTTTTTATTGTGGGTGATAACATAACTGTGTAATGCGTTGATTCTATGAGGACTGATTCGTAATTAATATAGAAAAGTTTTTTATATTCGAAAAATCAAAATTTTTGGCGATCATAACTATGGTAGGAAAAACAATTCGACAACAATCCTTATGGAGGTCATGTTAACATTTTCATGATAAATAAATATACGACAACTTGGTATTCCTTATGGATGGTCTTGTGTAACGTCACATAGTTGTGATAGACGACTTTATTATGCACCGTAACTAAATGTTTACGAAAAAAAAAATAGAAATAACATTGCTTTATTTATGAAGTAGTCTATGAATATAGCGGGATTTACCTAGTGCGCACTCACAGTGGTAGGGCTTTCGTCCCTTCGGAGTGATCGGGGCTTCGCTAACGAGTAGCGACTGCGGGTTCCTACTATATTCGAAAAATCAAAATTTTTGGCGATCATAACTATGGTAGGAAAAACAATTCGACAACAATCCTTATGGAGGTCATGTTAACATTTTCATGATAAATAAATATACGACAACTTGGTATTCCTTATTGATGGTCTTGAGTAACGTCACATAGTTGTGATAGATGGCTTTATTATGCACCGTAACTAAATGTTTACGAACGAAAAAAAAAAAAAAATAGAAATAACATTGCTTTATTTATGAAGTAGTCTATGAATATAGCGGGGTTTACCTAATGCACACTCACAGTGGTTGGGCTTCCGCCTCTTCGGAGTGGTCGGAGCTTCGCTGACGAGTAGCGGCTGTGGGTTCCTACGTCAAAAAAAAAAAAAAAAAGTCTCCCAAATTCAATATTTTCTGCCCCATCTTTAAAGATGATCAATTTATTTTTGATTGTACTAGAAAATAAATTGAGAAAACCAAAACTATAATGACAAACTATAATGAATTGGAATTTAAATTTGCTTCATTTGTCAATCTTTTATCAAAGAAAATCAAAGAATGGCACAGACTTGTCGATTCACAGCTAAGAAACGACCTGTATTTTTTCTATGCATTGACTTTGACATTCAATTTTGACTTGGAATCTAACTGATTTAATTAAAATAATAAAAATAAAAATAAAACAGAAATGTGGATAGACCAGCTTTCTTTTCTCAATACACTACATTTGACATGTGTCAGCACTTCAACAAAAATCCTAGAAAGTAGAAAATGTAAAATGGAAGACAAAATTAGTTGTAATACTAGTCTTTGTTTCCAACTAGAATTTTCAAATTGAAATCGATGGTTTTCTAGATATATCTCAACTAATGAATCATATTCATAGTCATTGTGAAAATGATAGAGTAACAACGCTGAAATAAATTTAGGAGAAATAGTCAGATGTTATGATGATATATATATACATGAGTCGCATAATCGTCAAGGTCTTACACTGTGGGAGAGTAATGATCTAGCTATTTACTTACTCCATAGGTGGTCAAGAAGCATACGCCACAGTGTTTTATCTCTTTTTAAAGCTCGTGTTCATATTCTTTAAAAATAAATTATACAAATCTTGATTCACGTATTCCTCGATGCCTAATACGAGTTCTGCTAACACATTTTTTCTTCACTAGAATCTCAATCAATAGAGTTTACTCTAGCTAGTAATCGATGTTAAATCCATTTCCATTACGTGTAGTAATCTCATCTTGGTCTTTCATCAAGATGACCATTCATTACAAGGTCAAATTTTTAGGATGTTCCAAAATGTACGAGGTCATTGCTTGTATTAGAGAGACCGTTTCTACCAATTCCATATATATTATGGCCCTATTTGGAAGGGATTAATATCCAGATTTTGATCTAAGTCAAAGTCAACAATTAATTTTAATCACGTGTTTTATGAGACTTACAACTTTTCAACCACATATTTTATCAATTTTTATCAAAATTTACTAAAAATTTGATTTTAATCCACACCAAATAAGGGCTACGTGCGTTTAACGATACAATATTAATATCCAGATTTTGATCTAAGTCAAAGTCAACAATTAATTTTAATCACGTGTTTTATGAGACTTACAACTTTTCAACCACATATTTTATCAATTTTTATCAAAATCTACTAAAAAATTGATTTTAATACACACCAAATAGGGGCTACGTGCATTTAACGATACAAATTATTGATTTGTAATCTCACTGTAGATTAATTGGCTCAAGGAAACAACCTTTAGTGGACAAATTTTCTACCATGAATCAGAATATAGAGCCTTGGCTCAAAGCTTTTACTGAAGTTATTTGGCTACAACAAGTTCAAAGACTTAACTATAATTTTTCCTCAGACGTCGCCAGTTCTCTGGTGGCATCTAATCTTGCTCTTCTTCGTGTTGAGACAATATACATAGGGATTGATGTTCATTAATAGCCATGTTTAACAAGCATTAAAGTCAGTTTTTTTTCTAAAAAATGAGTTTTGGAATTTTTTGAGAATGCATGGTTATAAAGTAGAAAAAATTTAGATTTATGCGCATAATATTTTATTATGAGAGTGTGTGGTTAAAAATGAGTTTCAGAAAAAAATTGTTTTAATGGTGTTGTCAAACATAGGCTAGAGAAATTTTTTTTGAAGGAGTTAGATGTTAGGTATATAAAAAATTCTATTTGACACAATATAAAAAACACTCCTACTCACAATATTGACAAATAATTATTCAAGAATAATCTACTGAGCATCGATGCTCATCATATGTTAAGCACCAATGATGTATCATATAAGTTCATTGGTAGATAAACTTATGGTGGACCTCAATATTTGAATTAAATTTAAAATCCACCAATTAATTTATATAACACGTCTTCGATGTTTAATATAAGATGAGCACCGATCCTCATTAGATCCTTCCGCTATAAGTATTAACCAAGTACTATATGTATTACCTTTTCTCCCCCCTTTTTATTAGACTATTGTTGATGGGATGATTTCAAACGAACTTGCTCTTACTTTATTTGTGTTTTGGAAAGCTCAAATGAACTAGACTTTTGTAATTATTTGAAGTATGTAATTATTTTCCCATCTTGCATCCAAATGGAAATAGCAAGTTGAGTGAATGTTTTGGCTTTTTTTTTTTTTTAATAATCTTGCGATGTGTCATTGTATTACGATAGTTAGCTTTGTTAAAAAATATAGAGTTATTTTGTTTTATTATTTATTAAGGGTAGAATAGTCTTTTCAGTTTCCTTTATTTAGCCTATATATAGTCTCTTTGTATCTCGGTTAAATTATCTTTTTCTATTTCAATTGTATTATGCAGTATCAATG
>CAIGRT010124339.1:0-16130 GCA_903798405.1 Fraxinus platypoda | reverse complement strand
CGGGAACCGACAACCGATTGTATCCCGGGAATCGAACACCGAACAAACCTCTTTCACTTCGGTGAGGCGGCGAATTCGATTTAAGGAAACCGTGTAAACACGGGCCTTCAGTTTGATATACTTTGATTCTCCAATATTTTCCCTACAAAATGAACTCCAAACAAAGTTGCAAGAAGTTTTAGGTGCTGATGCGCACCATCTTCCAAATGGTGCAGTTAGGTAGGTGGGGTATTAAGCAATTGAAAGTTGGGAACTTTCCTCGGCCAACTGCATGAAATATATATTTCAAAGTCGTTGGAGAAATTTTTCGACGTTTTGATGGATTGTGTAGAAGGAGAAGTAGTAGTCGGGGACGACGATTGATACTGTCTATGGAGTTGTGGTATAGGAACTGAAATTTTAATTGTTCTGATTTGCATAGTGACTATAAAATAAAACAGCAAAATATCTACGTCTCAAATGTTGTTGGGAAAACTTTTCAGCGCTTCACACACCATGTGTAGGAGGACTGGTGGTCAACAACGGTGATGGCCATTGTGTTCTGTTGTTGGTAAGGATTAAAATTTGATTTTTCTAATTTTAGTCGTGTTTATAAAATAAAAATAGTATTTTGGGGATTAAATATGAAAAATAAAAAAAAGGGAAATAATATAAAAAAAGGGAACCCAGAGTAATTTCCTCATTTATTAATATACGCCATATAAGTATAGTGTTAGTGTCGAAGAAGTCTATGTTGTTGTCTTCTTCTTTCATAGGAACAAATTGGCCTGTCCAGTTATTCTCTGGCCAAATCAACTTACTATGCATATTTTATTTGAACAAGTCTTAATGTACACTCTTGTGTACATTAAGACTTACACTCCTCTCACAATGGAGAGTGAGGTCCGCGATTTTTTACCATTGTGAGAGGAGTGTAATGCATGATGTACACCCAAGTGTGTACATCAAGCATTTCTCATTTTATTTAGGGGCATTGGCAGGGGGAAGACGCTTCGGAAAAATGTTCCCTCACAAGATTGCTTGAAAAAGGTAATTTAGTTATTTCTTAAATTTCTTTATATAAAATATGAAAATTATGTAGATTGAAATCACCTCAAACGGTGCTTTCGTTATAAAGTTGGACTTCAATTTTAAAAGCCCTTTCTTCTTTCAAGTTTTTATTTTCTTAATCTTCTTTCAAGTGTTTCCAAAATGAGGCGTCTCTCTTTTTCCAAAAAATATTTGAGAAATTATTGTAATCTCATTTTACATTGATATATCAAACATAATTTACAATGATCTATTTGTAGATTACATAGGAGAAATAGACAAAGATAAATAATTAAGTGATAAAGTTATAAGGGAAAAACATCGCCTAAAATATTCATTCTTCTACAACTAGCTTCCTTAAAATCTAGTGATGTTTATCCAAATTGATTTGATACTTTCCAACACCCTCCTCAAGTTGTGCGTGTATATCTATCATTCCCAACTTGCTAAAACAACACTAAAAATTGGGCCTCAAAATTCCTTTAGTCAAGAAATCAGCAATTTGTTGAGGAGTGAGAACAAATAGTATATGGCACCCATATCAAGTTTCTCCTTTATAAAATGTATGTCGATCTCAATATGCTTCGTCCTATCATGTTGTATGGGATTGTGGGCAATATTGATCGCACTTTATTGTCACAATAAAGTTTCATAGGAAGAGTATTAGGCTTCTTTAGTTCGTCTAGAACACGTTTAACCATAATATATCAAGAACTCCAAGTGCCATTGCTCGGTATCCTGCTTCTGCGTTGCTTTGTGCAACCACACTTTTTTGCTCCTTGAAGTTATTAGATTACTCCATGCAAAAGTACAATAACCCGAGGTTGATCTCATGTGAGTAATGGATCCAGCCTAATTTGCATCAGTATAAACTTCAATGCCTCGTAGCCCACTCTTCTTGAACATGAGACCTTTTCTTGGAGTACATTTCAAGTATGTGACAAGTATATCAGCTTGCCTACTAACTTCTGGATCTCTGTGTCTACCACTGTTCCTTTATCTTCTCACTTGAAATTGTAGTCTATGGGAGTGTCAATATGCTTGCAGCCACTCATACTAGTTTCTTCTAATAGATCTAGGATATAAGACGACAATACCTCTTTTTGAATGAGCCACTTCCATTCCTAAAAAATGTCTTAATGAACCCAGATCCTTGATTTCAAATTCAGTAGCTAGACACTTCTTTATTACAGCCATTTCAGACAAATCGTCTCCTGTAATGATAATCGTCTACAATGACAATAAGGATAGTAACTTTCCCTTCAGATGAGAACTTAATAAACAAAGAATCCTTACAAAATTCTTCTTCCAAATCCCCGTTGAGAAAGGCATTCTTCGCATCTAGTTGCTATAAATGCCAGTCAAGATTAGCAGCAATAAGCATTCTCAATGTGTTTAGCTTGGTCATGGTGCGGAAGTCTCTGTGTAGCTGATACCATATGTTTGAGTAAAGCCTTTCGTTACTAATCATTCTTTGTATCTTTCCAAGGTGCCATATGAATTGTATTTGATTGTAAAGATCCATTTGCAAGCAACGATAATATTCCTTTCTGGTAGTTTCACGACCTCCCACGTTCCATTCTTATCAAGGAATCCCATTTCTTCCAGAACTGCTTCCTAGGATTACTCAGAGCATCCTGCACATCTTTAGGAATTTCTATACTAGAAAGTTGAGAAGTGAGAGCATGTAATGAAGAAGATTTTTTTTTTTTTTTTTATATATAGGATATAAAATTTGACAAGTGATGTTTAGTAGATGTTCTTGTCCCTCTTTGATAAGCAATGGGAAGATCCAAGTCATTGAAACCACTATCTGGATTATAAGGTTCTGACATACATATACTTTTGAATTGTCACCCAAGTTTGATTCATGGCTATGCTAAATCATGGAATTCTCCACTCTTTGATTTGGATTTCTTCGCGAGGGACAATGAACTCTTTTAGTTTCTCACTTGTTTTCTCACACAATTCTGAATCTTACAAAAAATACGATGGTTGATTGTCTGACTTGGGATTTTCTGGTGGAGAAGACTCTAGATTAGGTTTTTCAGAAGATTCTAGAATAGGCTTGGCTGCAGACTCTGAAGTAGAGGAAGACACGACTGTATTTTCTTGTGGATGTATAATAGAGGTTACTGAAGGTATTTCTATTTGGAAATGGTTAATGAATGAATCTTTAATGAAGCTGATCAAACCGATATTTAGTGGTTTTTCGAAAAAAAAAAAAAGTTACATCCATGGCAACATTTAATCTTTCGGAAATAGGATCGAAACACATATAACTTTTTTGTGTTGGGAAAAACCCAACAAACACACATTGGTTTATAACTTTTATTGAATTATAGAAAATGGTCTATCTTCCCCAAGCTTAGTTGCTGAAATATACAGTGAGTCAATTGACTGATAGACAATAGATTACATGATAAATTAGGAATTGTAAGAAAAGGATCCTTTTCCAGCCATATGCTATTTTGATCTTTTGAGTATTGTAGGACGAAAAGAGGTGGGATGATCCTATCGTGCAATCAGATGTACCTGAATCTACAAACCACGGATGTTTGGACTCGGCAATGGACTCGATTCCCACAACAGGAGACTTATATATAGTCATTCCTAGAAGATTAATAACAGGGAAAACAAAATAATAGACAGTTTGTGAATGGAAAAGAATAAATTCCTCGAAAGGCTTAAGGCTCGAACTTGGTAGAACAGACAACCAGACTTGGAGGAGCTGCACTTGGTTGATAGGAGGTGGTGCAGTTTATGGAGACGGCTGGGATACAACCTGCAATCTGGAACTGCAGATTCAAGTGAGCTGCTTAGAGGGGGATGACGATTCAAAGCTGATCTGTAGACACAGGTTGCAGCGGAATGGTGTTCACAGAGAAGATGGCTAGGACTGAGCAGCAGAGTGCTATGTCAAAGAAGAGCAACAGCGGAGTCCAACGTCGACTCTAATACCATGTAGATTTTGAGAAATAAATGCAATCTCATTTTACATTGATATATCAAAATGACTTACAATGATCTATTTATAGATTACATAGAAGAAATAGATAAAATAGCTAACTGATAACTATTAAGGAAAAAATATCTCCTATTGGAAAATATAAATTTTAATCCTTCAACTTCTCAATAATGTTAATTTATCCTCCAACTATTTAAAATGTAAATTTCATCTTTCAATTATGAATTATTCTCTGAGTATAGAGAATAATTACAGAATTATTACAGGATGCAGCATCCTATGAATTTGTGTGTGTGTTTTTTTTCCAACTATGAATCCATGTTGTTAATTTCAAATTTCTATAATAATTCTGTACATTTTTTCTGTACTTGTAAACTGACTGTTCAACTATTCTATATCATCAATTTCATCCTCCAACTTCGTAATAATGTAAAACTCACCTACAACTATTCAATAATTCAAATCCTCCAACTATTTAAAAATGCAAATATTATCATCCAATTTCTCAATAATATAAATTTCATCCTTCCACTATCTAAAAATCAAACTTTCATCCTCCCAACTATTTAAAAATATAAATTTTATCCTTTAACTATCCAATAAAACTTGATTTTTATCTTCCAACTTCTCAATAATGTAAATTTCATCCTACAACCATTGGAAAATGTAAATTTCTTCATTCCACTATTCTACATCATCAATTTCATTCTCCAACTTCTCAATAATGTAAATTTCATCCTCCATCTATTTTAAAATGTACATTTCATATACAACTATCCAACATTGTCAATTTCATCCTCCATCTATTTAAAAAAAAAATGTAAATTTCATCCTTCAACTATTTTACATTCTTATTCATCCTCAAACTTTTCACTATAATGCAAAATTTGTCCTTCAACTATACTTCGTCAATTTCATCCTCCACCTATTTAAAAATATAAATATGATCCAACTTCTCAATAATGTAAATTTCATCATTCAAATATTCTATGTCATCAATTTCATCCTCTAACTTCTCAATAATGTATTTTTCATCCTACGATTCTTCAATAAGTCAAATTCCATCCTCCAACTTCTTAATAATGTATTTTTCATCCTACAATTCTTCAATAAGTCAAATTTCATCCTCCAACTATTGAAAAAAAATGTAAATTTCGTCCTTCAAGTATTCAAAAGCATCAAAATCATCATTCCACTATTGGAAGGCATAAACATTGACCTTGTTAGCACAAAGTAGCTCCTCTTAAACATGAGTCCATGTTTGACTCAAAACTAATTTTTTCCCCCTTCAACTTTATTTTCAACCACACATTTTATATAACTCACCATTTTTATCAACTTTTCAACCACACAATTCATCAACTTTCATCAAAATCAACTAAAAATCTAATTTTTAGTTAAACCAAACAGGGGCTAAATCTATAATCTAGATTGCTGTAAATCATGCAATGACCCACCCACTACATGCTGAGCACCATAAGGTAATTCAGTTTCATCACATATCCATCATAGCTTACCATAAATTGACATATAGAACTACAAAAATGAGGTCCGGGGTCTTGGTACGTACCAAAACTCCTTCACCTCAGGAGAACTTAACTATTTGGAAATAAGACCAACTATCTTCGACAACCCTCTGTTTATTGATCTGGAAAGATCTACAAGATCGACGTTAAATGTGATTTTAAACATTCCTCTTGCTAGTAATCTCACCAACCACGATAACATAGGGGAAGCATACAAATATTGGGAGAGAGAGAATAAAGTTTCGCTGAATTTTATTAAATTATTTGGCTACAACATACTCCTTGCCTCTCACAAACTAAACTCATTACACGAATGAAGCTCTGCCCCCGCATAATACATAGACTCGATGTACAATTACCAAATCTGTACTGATCTGCTCGTAAAGAAAATGCATCTTTGGCAATTCACAAAGCTCTAAACCCATAATAAGCCAATAACACCTCAGGATTTAAGCGTAGCCAAAAACTCAAATAAAAACAAGGTTTACAAAAAAAACCGTCATTATTCATCTAATACTCACCATCGAAAATGTGGTCAACAAACACGAACATCAACGCCCATACTTCTCAACTGACTGCTCCTCAACACTTTCTGTCCTGCATGGCTACGAAGCCACAAGCATGAAAGCCGAGCAATAGCTGCCTGACTAGCAAACTGTACCCTGCAGGCAAAGTTCACTTCAGCCAGAATGTTCTCGCCTGTTTTGCCAGAATTGGATATTTCCTCATATCCTTCAAGGTCTGATTCAGTTACTAACACCATAGAGCCATCATCAAGGTCTTCTAGGTTCTCTTTTGCAGGGAAACCTAGTATTGTATCTGATGAATTATCCATGTTATTCTCAAGTTTCTTTGATCTGTGATAAAAATTTTGTACAGCCTGCATTTTGTAATTAAGAGAAAAAATTGCCATCAGGATCTGGGCCATAATTAGTAAAGGAACACAAAGAGAACATCAAAAAGACAATCATGCAAAGAAATAAACACGAACTACTCTTATACCAAAACAACACAATAAAAAGTAAAGGCTACTGCTTGGTCTTTGACAAACACATACCACAGCCCTAACTAAGCATAAAGTTTTATGTGACAGTTGAAAGGTGTGCATTTGGCATTATTCTAAAGAGCTCACCTAGACATGAAGCTTAGCCTTGCCGCCTAGCCATGCTCTATGCTTTTTTAACCCTAGGCAAAAGGCTCATAATAGCTCGAAGCTTGGCCTTACTGTCTAGCCATGCTTTACACTTTTTAAAACATTGCTATTTGGTGTAACTTCCAAAATTAGCCACTACATGCTGCTCTTTAAGTGAGAATACTTTTGGCAACTGACTAGATACTTAGAATAGAGGACTTTCATATGTGGGCATTCTAAAGAGGAAATAGACAAGGGGAGTAGAAAACCGAAATTTTTCCAGGTGTCATACAAACAATTTAGAGAACAAAAAACGAAATGGTCCTCAAGCTTATTGTAGTCAGAACCAAACAAAAACCACTCAAACAACCACAATATATATTGGGGATTCAAGCAAAAATATTTCCGCAGCACGATTTACTTACTGCAGCACTAACCACAGTTCATTAAGCTATGAATCTAAATTTAAAGAACCAAAAAGGCCCAGGGAAAAATAATGGAAAAAAAGCCTCTAGCTTGTAACTGAAGGATGAAGCTAATATAAGCGAATGTATTAAACCTGCCACTGGGAAGAGGCCAACAGCACCCTTGGCCTAATGGACCTCACGTATTCGTATGCAGCCTCAGGGATCATCTGATTGTACTTAACCTGCATTAATGGGGCAGTTGTAGATGTAAGAATTCCTAGCTAAGTAGATAATTAGTTGTGAAGCTCTGTATAGTGATGCCTACCAGGTAACAGATGACAATCGTAGTGCTGCGGCCTCGGCCAGCTTTACAGTGAACATATGTAGTTTTTCCAAGAAGTGCATTACCTTTAAGATACCAAAGAAAAGAAAGTAAATAAATTAGATATTACAATTAAAATTGACAAAATAGAAAAACAGACAAGACTTATCCTTGTATAATTGCCAGCTAAATGTTAGATTCCCATATTATTTCCAATTTAGAACATCAAAAAGTGATCCTGCACCCTCTTACTACAGGACTACCATTTCAATCACCCACAAAGAGAACCAACGAGGAAGGGGGGATAATAGACAGGAATGGGAAATTCATTTTATGTGAAGATGAGGAACTGGGAGCAGGAGGAGTTAGGAGAAGTTGATCTTCTGAACATGCTTCAAGCATGACTAATCAACCAATCTTGGGGTAAACTGTCTCGACTGGTCTGCTTATACTTATTTTCATTACATAAGAAATGATATTCAATCCCTTTAACTGTAAATTCAAAAGTCGTTTTATTTCACCATATAACTATCAGGTTGGTGAGAATGGCTGAGGATCCATTCTCTTTTCCAGTGGAGAGTACTCGTACTTCTTTTAACTGTGAAGTCAACGACCCTAATGTCAGTAGATGTCAAACTGAGAGTTAGGATGTATCTTTGTTTCAATATGTTTCATTAATGATTGATGATAACATCTTCAGATACAAACTATTTTGAAGTGAATTCACATGCCACTTGCCAGTGCTTCAGACATGAATGAAATTTAGACCTGCAAACTCATGGACTTTCTCCCACTTGATTGAATTTAAAGAATTGGAGCAACAAATAGTACAAGTATAAGTAAGAACTATTCACACGAGTGATACCGTAACTTGGGATTTGAGGTAGGAAATTAATGTAATGAAACTTACCATGGATGAATTCAACAGCTCGGTAAATGTCCCCATATGATGGAGCAAAAAGATAATCTCTTGTAGGAATCACCAAGTGTTCAATATCGTGATCCTACAAATAGAAAGCACACATTCAAAAAAACGATCACATAGCGATCTACATCACAGAGGCAGGAGCCGCAGGATTCAAAGAGAAAATACACCTAATGGTGCACACATTTACATAAAACCAACTTTAGAAGAGTTAACTACGCTTATGACCGACATAGATATTGCATCATATAAGTTAGGACATAAGAACGAGTGAAAAACAATACAGTGCACCAAATTTACATATTTCAAAAACGATTCGATATTAGTATGATGAAATTATACATACATGATATAATGATGCTGGAACCAAAGTCTCATATGGTTCATTCAAGGTAACGACTCCGCCTACACCAAGAGCCTTCAAGCGCAGAACATCAGTGGGAAATGGAACAGCTCCTAACAAAACAAACTGACAAAAGAAGGAAGTGAACAAAGCTGGCAAAGTTGACAATAGAATAACTGCACGTAATAAAGTATACTATTGTCAGTACACCTGACAAGATTACAGATATAATACAGTCCAGAGAGAATACAGATACCAAAACCATGTACATCTATTGTACATGCAGCCGGTTCTCTCATAATTATTCGAAGTGAAGGAACAGCTAAAAAAATTAACACAACTAGCTCATGACACTGTTAATTTTTCTTTTTCGAGACAAGTAACTGATGATGCACAACTGCTGGGAGAAATCAACACAGATGCCGACTTGGTCAAGCCTATTGCCTACCTCCAATCAAAATGACAGGGTCAAATTAACAATGTCACTATCTTGAGATATGCAATTTTCAAAATGATAAACTTATTAATCCAACCTTAAATCCATATGTTACTTACAAGATTTTTTGAACTCAAATCTGAGGAAAAATCTAGTGTAGTGACTTGCAGTAATTAGGAAAAATAAAAAATAAAAAATAATTTATTATCAACATAAAGATACAGGTTTAAGAGTTAAACAATAACCAAATACACAAATAAATGCAAGAAAGAAGAAACGTAAAGCCCTCAAATGTGACTGTTCAGTAATTGTGCATACCTCATCAACCCTATCCCACCAACGGAACTCGGATTGTATCTTGTTTCTCACAACATTATACAACAGTGTCGGATAAAAAAGTGCACGAGCCCCAACTCCAACCAAAACCCTTTTCGGATCCCAAGCAACAAGATGGCCTTGACAGAGATCACCACACAATTGCTGCTTCCCCTCACTCTCTATATCTTCCTTCAGTTCCTCAATATACATCTCTCTCAACTTATTAACTCAACAACTTAAAATTGAATTATTACCAATAAAACTAAAAAGAACCCTCAGGCTAAACCTTTCAAGACCCTTGGAAACTAATGATACGGGAAACCAAACAAATCAACGGAAATCAATAAAATCCTTTACACAAACACGTAATGACAATAAGATTAAAATTTTGAACGCCAATCAAAATATTCAAGAACCATATCAATTCCTAAATCAAGAAAACAACAAAAGGCAAGAAACCCTTTACACAAACACGTAATGACAATAAACTCTCCTATTTGTCTTAATTCTACACCAAATTGATAAATTACAAGTCTCAAAAGCAAAAGCAAAATCCAGATCAAGAATGTGCATATTCTTAATCATATTCTCACACAAAATAATCCCACAAAAAAAAAAAGGATACAATAAGAGCGTCCTAGAAAACCCAAGATTGAGCGGAATAGAGTAAAATTCAATATGACCAAAAACCCAGAAAAGCAATCTGATTGAAGTGTCAAGAAAGCTTTTCAATGGCTTGTTATATAATTTTCTTGCAAAGATTGTCTGGGTGCAAGAGAGAGAGGAGGTTTGTTTGTTTGTTTATCGCACTAGAAGAGTTGAGAGTATTTCTCTCTCTACCTTTCCTTTTCTTCGAACGAACTCTCCTGAATAACGAAACTCGCGCTTTTCTGTTTTCTAATGTAGCGCGCATTTATATAAGAGCCGTTTTTTATTTGGAACCCGCTTTCATTTCGGATTTCGTTGATACAGGATAGAATTAGGCAGTGAAAAATGAAAGGAAGCGAAATTAAACGGGAAAGGGAAATTTTACCTACACGTGTATACTCGTGTTCCCAAAATCCAATATTTTCTAGCAAATATGATATTTTTGGTTCAAAAAGTACGTTAAATCGTGTATCTTGATTTTCCTATCATCGATTATAGCCGATAATATTGTTGGAATTTTGTATCGAAAATTGGGTTTGATCAATTATTTAAGTGAAATTCATTATTTGTTGAATAAGAAATTAAACCAAATTCAAGTCCCATAAATGCTTGAAATTGTTGGAAAATCACATAGAATATTCTAGAAAATATTTGAATGGAAATGTGCGTCCGCTCATATGAAAGATTATGACTTTTGGTATGATTATTTTTCAATGGCGTCTCTTCAAATATAGAAATAAATTACAAGAGGTGTGTCCCTTGAGAAAAACTTTTTCAACTTCTATATATAGATCCCATGTGTTTGGATTTTATCATTCAATTCATAATTTCATATCATCTCTCTTGATTGCACTACATAAAAATATTTTGTAAAAGTTGTCTTTTCTTATATAAAAACATGGTTCGGTAGAGAGAGAATTTCGTCAAGAGTTCGTTGGTCTACGTAATTTAGAGTGCTCCTATTGCAAAACGTGGTCGTTACATCTTGGAAGATGATTATTGAAAAATCGTTAGCACCGATGCTGGGCAAATTCATCTTAAGCACAAACTGTCAAACACTTGCTTCGATCAATCCCATCACTTGTATTTCCTTGTTTCATTTTGTGATTTCTTTCAATTATGTTTTGATTTCAGGAAAAAAAAATGACTAACTTTCTTTAGTTTATGTTGAAATATTTGAATTAAAGAATTTAATGACTTTTATTTGAAGAACGAAAATGATTGAATCTGTCGTCACGTATTCAAGTTCGGTAATTATTATTTTGCCTTCTCAAGTCCAATTTTTGGTAAGTCAAATTATGTTTCGATTTCACGCATATAAATGGTACGTTTTGAGAATACAATTCATGCACATTATCGGTGTAATATCCCAAACAATTTTAAGATAAACTTTTTGGTTTGCATATTATATTCGTGAACGAATTCACCGTCGGTTGGAGCATATGTATGATATACATCCTTGAGATAATTTGCATTTGAAATTAATCAGAGGCTGCCCATATATATTTGCCATGGTAAGTATCTCTTTAGTTCTATATTTATATCCATGCATTAAAATTAAAGATATCATTTGAAGGCAGTTTATCGTGGCTTTTGGGATGAAAAGAGGAGGAATAGTTATTTGTTCAAGTTGCCTAGTCAACTATTGTTAATGAATTGATGATCTTATTTCGGTAAATATTGATGAAGGTAATCAAAGGAGATTTGCAAATTTATTTGATTTCTAATGATAGTGACTTTGAGGAGTCTGAGCATTTACAAGAGATATTTTGGTCTTTTTAGAGTCCAATTATGTTAAACGGATAAAAGTTGTTTTGTAGATCAACTTCGGACAAATATTCGGATATAATTCGATAGTCAAATTATGAAAGTGAATAGACTAACTTGTTCTACTATGATCGTGGGTGAATGAGATATTGTTGTCAAAAAAATAAGAGAAAAATCAAATTTTGGCCATATAAGAATATCGCTCGAGCGGCAACTTGGCGCCAACGAGCACCAAGTCTCTGCATTTCGGGCTCAAGTGACGAAGCGGGCGGCCAGCGAGGGACATGAAGGGGCGCTTCCTTTCATGAAAAATGTTGAGTTTTGGGGTATGTCTCTCCTACCACAACTCCTCAATCTCTATAAACTGGACTTCTTTGTTGGTCTAAGATCGTTCATTACGATATGCACAGGTTTGTTGATAACTGATTCAAATTTGTAGAATTGAAAGTTCATTGGACAAATTTGTGCCAAACCAATGACTTGCCATTTTGTTTTGGTTGACTTAATTGATCGAGATGCCTAATTTTTTATTGATAGACAATAAACAAATGAAAGTGACTTTTCATTTGTATATTTTGTGAGATGGCAACACAAATAAAATTGTACCGACTTCCACGTGACGTTGATAATCATTTTATATGATTTAAGGTGAAATATGTAAAATGAATATTGTGTATCTCATAAATGAATTGAACTTTTAAAATAGTTGACGAGCTCTAAGTTTGAGCCTAAACCAAGATGTGTGGGGGTACTCATTTAATACATTCCTAATTGAGGAATTGTGAGGGTAAATTATCTTTCAAGTTATATTCCATATACCTTATAAATCATAGAAAATTTCTATGAAGGATAAAATGTAGAAAACTCTTATACTAATTATAACGATGGTTCACAAACGTGATGCTCTCTAAGTCAAAAGTGGATAAATGTGATGAAAATCGATTATGGCATTTGTATTGGATATGTAGTAATAACTGTTGGAATATTTGAAAAATATTTATAAGTTGAACTATGTTGTAGTTGATAACGGTTCAATAGTAAATTGAATACCATGATTCGAAATTCATTAGAAAAAATGTTTGACTAGTGCAATAATGTGTTAGAAATCCTTCAACCATATTATTAATTGGTAGATGGTATGAGCTTTAGATAAAGTTGGTGAGATGCATGTGGATTCATGAGAGGGTTTCTTTGTTGGTGACAATTTGTATCTATTAAATGAATCGATTATGATGAGATATGGAGTTACTTGTAATGATAAGTTTAGACATATACATCATAGACACAATACCACTAGCAGTTGATCTCATTGGTGTGAACTCATGGATCCATTAAGAGGTTTACCGAGAGATTATGTATACTGCTTATCGAAGGGAATGAAATTAAAGCCTACCGTGTAAGAGTTACTGTAATAGTAACCCTACCTTGTTGACTGAAGATCCCAAAATTTTAGTTCAAAGGGACAACTAAGTTATGAAGATTCCATGAAATACTTAGGAAATAATTCATACTCATTCATATGATAATTAAGGTACTTTCTGCATAATGTTAAAATGTTATGTTACGCTTTTAATGATTCCTATAACTTGACTAAATGAAGTGAAGTAGGACAGAATACTTTTAATAGGAGGTCGCCTATGTAAGTGTGAAGTGTGGTTGCTTCTATAAGAATCGTTCGAGGCTGAAATTTTCTAAAACACTTATGAAACCTAAGAGTGGTTCATTGCCAAATGAACCCATTCATGAGAACCAAGTTAATTTAGGGAAGACATTGTGTGAGTACTGTTGTTTTGGTTTACACCAATGGTTGAATGGTTCAAGATATTACGTTCACCAATTAGTTAAGTAAATTCGATAGTATTTCACTAAGAAAGGTTCAAGCCACAAGTTACCTCTCCTGATGCAATGTTTTTCCGCTTTCACTCTACTAGTGTCGCATTGTCATTTGAATTAATTTTCATTCATATGGGGGATTGTTGGAGTTTTGTATTGAAATTTGGTTTTAGCCAATTATTTAAGTGGAATGCACTATTTAGTGAATAGGAAATTAAGCTAAATTTAAGCATCTTAAATACTTGAAATTGTTGGAAAATCATACAGAATAGTATGGAACATTCTATGTCCTTTCATATGAAAGATTATGAGTTTTGGTATGATTTTTTTTTTGCAATGGGCGTGTCTCTTCAAATATAAAAATAAATTTTAAGAGGTATGTCCTTTTGTATGATTGTGTCCTTTGAGACAAACTTTTTCAATTATTATATATAGATCCCATGTGTTTGGATTTTATCATTTAATTTATAATTCCATATCATTTTTCTTGATTGCATTGCATAAAAATACTTTGTAAAAGTGGTATTTCCTTACATAGAGCCTGTTTGGTACAACTTTTCATTTTCTACAGNTTTTCATTTTCTACAGTAAATCAATTCTCATTTTCAACCACACATTCTTCAATAAAATAATATTTTCCATCACATCAATATTTTTTTTTTCTTTTTCAACCACACATTTCCCATCATATCACTATTCAAAAATCAATTCTTCCCCCAAAAATCTCTACCAAACACACTCATAAAAACATTGTTTAGTAGAGAGAAAATTTCGTTAAGAGTTCATTGGTCTACATCATTTGAAGTGCGCGAGATATCAACGTTGTATTTTGGGAAATGATTGTCGGAGACCATTAGCACCGATACATGCAAATTCATCTTAAGAGCAAAGTGCCAAACACTTGCCTCAACCAATCCTATCACGTGCATTTCCTTGTTTCATTTCTAGATTTCTTTCAATTATGTTTTGGTTTCAGAAATAATGACTATCTTTCTTTTGTTTATATTGAAATGTTTGAATTAAAAAATGTAATGGCTTTTATTTGAAGAATAGAATGTATTGTATCTGTCGTCACGTATACGAGTTCGGTAATTATCATTTCGCCTTCTTAAATCCAATTTTTGGTAAATTGAATTATTTTTCAATTTCGCGTATATAAATGGTACGTTTTGAGAATATAATTCATGCACGTTATCGGTGTAATATCTCAACAAATATGATTGGATCTCATGAATATATGGTGAAAAAGTGGATACAAATTATGGGTCTAAAAATGAAGTTCATTTATTTTTTAGTATTCAGAAGATTTAAATATCATTTATTTTTCTTTTTATATTAAGCCCCCTCTTTGATAGAGATTTTGTGCGCCCAAATCTTTTTCTACTTTTTAACAACACATCTTTTAAAAAAAAATCGTTTTCTCGTAATTTATTATCAAAAAGTTTACATCAAACTTGCCAAAAATTCCTCTTGTTTCAAAATCCACCATGAGTACCTTATTCCTCATCAAAATTGCAGCTGACATAACATCTTTTACTTAATCTACTTTAACAACGTGACTGCTTAATCGATCGTAACACAATTAGCAACTGCTTAGTTTAGCTAAAACTTAAATGTTTATTAAATCTTAATAAAAGGTGATAGAATTTGTGACTAAAAAGTTGATAAAATGTGAAGCTCATGAAATTTGTGATTAAATATAAATTTAAGAAATATTTTTTTTAAAAAAATGGAGACCAAACAAAGAATTAATGAATAGGTTATTCTATGATAATTATCAATCCATCAAAATAGTATATATTGTCGTGAGAAAGGTTCTAAAAGACTTAATGTGTGGCAATATGTTTCGATCAAACATCAAGAATATAAGCATATGCGTAATTTTGTGTTTTTAAATTTTTAATATTCTAAACTAATAAATAAATAAAATAATGCACTAATTTTGTACATTTTCTTCAAAATTAAGAAAAAAAAGGTCGATCAAAATCATAAATATTGCAATTACTTGAACTTTATATATATTCTTGTAATTTTCAACGAAAAACATATTGCTCAAAACATATTTCTATAATTAGATTAGACAAGAACACCGACTTAAAAAACCCTAGATCTTGTGTAGCTTTTTATCGTACTCCAATTCAATCTCCTTTTCTTCATCCAAGTCATCTAATGCAAAATCATTTTCATCGAACTCTTTTATTTCAATTCCAGAATTTGTAGAATATAAGTTACCATTGTCAACCTCCTTCTCATCATCACAACCATCAACAATTCAAAATTGTAAATTACTAGCATCACTTGCTAGTAAAATTTCTAATTTATCATTTCTCCTATTTTTGTTCATCAACCTTGCATTCAAGTTTTTGCAACTCGATGAAAATATTAACAGTGAAACTAGAGGAGATAGAAGAAGGAGGCTATGGCCCGACTTAGATAGTTTGTAACTTTACGAAAAATTTATTTTGATTTTTTATTT
>CAIGRT010124336.1:0-10755 GCA_903798405.1 Fraxinus platypoda | reverse complement strand
AGGTGTACAAGTAGATTAATCCATTCTAAAATACATTTTTTTCACTCTTAGCTCCCGTTTGACATACATTCTTTTAAAATACATTCTTTCAAAACTCGTTTTCAATCATACATTCTTCAATAAAATAATATTTTTCATCACATCAATAACTTTTTCTTACTTCTTAACCATATATTTATCATCATATCACTATTTAAAATACATTATTTTATCAATAATACTCATCAAACACACCCTTATTTTCAATCACATTCTTCGATAAAATAATATTCACGCAAATCCAAAAATTTCTTTATTTTTTAGCCATATATTTTCCATCAAAACACTATTTAAAATGTATTTTTGGAAGAATAATGTGGCTCAATTCAAATAGGGTGATGATATTTCTATTAGTAGACTTTTCCAATAACTTTATTGATGGACGGAATGAATAACATTGCGTACACATTTGTTGACATTATGTAGAGATTCAAAAAGTGTTGGACGAATAAGTGTGTTTTTTTAAAACTGTTTAATGATGTGTTGACACATGGTACAATATAAAAAAAGATATCAAATAAAATGTACATGTAGAATGATTGCGGAATGAATAACGTCAAAATGAATTATAAATTTTATCACGAGATAATCTAAAAAATGATTATTATAATAGGCTGTAGATGTTTAAATTTGGAATCAAAACGAAAATGTGCCATGTTGTATTGGAAATTTGGAATTTGTGTATTATTGTCTAACCACTGATTGATATTGCCTTAATTATATATTGTTTCTAGGCGGCAGACATTAATTTTTCTTGAAGAAATTCAATTTGTAGTTAAAAAATAATGAAAATTTTTGAATTTTCATGTAATATTATTTTATGGAAAAATGTGGGGTTCATAAGAAAATGAAGAAAAATGTATTTTAAAAATAATGAGAATCAAACAAAGGCTAAGTTATATATTCTAATGATACGCCACAGAAGCACGTTATTAGTTTTCATTGTTGGAATTGATTTCATTATAAGTTTTGTGGCTAAACATTGACATTTAAAAATAAACAGATTATTAGTGAGCGTGCTGATATAAATCCAGGCCACGAAGAGATATTTATTCTAATATTATTTGTGTATTTTTTTTCAGTTTAACGGTCAACTTGAACACTGCTTATAAATGTAAAGGGATTGAAGCCAGATCCATCATTGCATTTTATCCATACAGTCTTCTCTCTCTTTTTCTTCAAACTCAGAAAATGAAGGCTTTGCCCATTTTCCAGCTTCATTATTTTCCAGCAGTTGGTTACAGAACGCCGTTTTCTGCAGCAAAGTGGGGTCCTTCTCTTAAATATTTAACCAGTAAGTTCTTAGTTATTTATTTCTATTCATTTTCACTAGTTTATACTGTGACATAAATATATAAATATATCTGTCTCTATCAATACTTACATAGTCTCTGCACAAGTCGATAAGGATTGGTAGTCGCCACATGGTCTAAAAAAATGCACTGATAAATTGAACTCCATTAAATCACTCAGCAGAAGATAGCTTTTTTTCAAAGAATTTTGCTACTTTGACAGAAAAATTGTAACAGATGCAGTGATATAATCCCAATTGCCAACGGAGGATTTCATGGGGATGTTGACCGTGTTTAAAACAGTCAAATAATGAGATGTCATGTAGCATTATGATTTCTACTGTCTACAGTTATTCATATGTCAACTTATTTGTGCTACTACGAATCAAGGTGTTGGCAACACAGTATAAATAAATAAATCGGACCTTTCTCTATTAGTTCAAATTTTATCAGCCTCCAAAGGTGTTCGGACGAAATCCTTCTTCCACCTATGCATCAGTGTCAATCATTGATGAAAACATAAACCCGACTGTTATATGAGGGGACTTGTCGGAGACAATCTTTTAAATACATAAAATACTCTAATAGCTTATGCTCATAGACATGGTGCTCTAACTGGCAAGATGAATAAAGATTCAACTATGAGTTAACTAATAAACTGTAAAACATTTTTTTGTAGGACTTCCACGGTTTGGGAGTGAAGATTTACTGCACCATAGCAACCAGAAACACATTCTTAAAATAGTCAGTAGAGGTATATATGTTTTATTTGAATGGAACGATTGTTCGAAACAATTGTCGTTGTATCACTAGAATAACGGTTCATATTTGGTCACAGAATCCATAAATTTATCTGAAGTATATGAAATAGATGATGACCTGCAGGATGAGGAAGCTTTTGAGGTGAGATGAAATTATAATACTATTCCCCATTTAGTTTTTTCATCTGTTAGTGCTATTCTAAGATTTTAAACATGTAGAGAGAAGGGGCAAAGAATTTGATGATTGTTTTAAATTTGAATATACAGATCAGAATGTTTTTTATACTGAAAAATATTATTTTTAGTCAAGGGCCATAAATTATAAAGAACCAAATTAAATAGGCTATTTGAACTAAATTCCACTTTCATAAATGGGCACTTTGCAACTAGACTTGAACCCACGTTATTACCATATTGAACAATCTTATCTATAGTTGAA
The DNA here is from genome assembly GCA_903798405.1 of Fraxinus platypoda. Taxonomy (NCBI): domain Eukaryota; kingdom Viridiplantae; phylum Streptophyta; class Magnoliopsida; order Lamiales; family Oleaceae; genus Fraxinus; species Fraxinus platypoda. Next base: position 8,224 of record CAIGRT010124336.1, on the reverse strand, counting down.
GTTGTTCGTGCTGTTTTCATTTTTTTCCCACCACTGAGGTGGAAAAGTATTATTGCGAATTGAGGGAAGTCCAGTTGAGGGGTACACTGACCTCCAGTCTAGTGAATGAAAAGACATACCAAAAACACTGGGATTTCAATTTGGAGCTACAGGGAAATGAAAATAAACAGGCTTCCAAGCTGGCAGACTGTACTGACATCAATATATGATTTTTCGAAAGGTAAGCGTGATAAAGGGCCACATTGATCATATTAGGAGGATGCTGGACACTATGGGAGATGGACGAACGAGTGTTTCACCCTATGACACGGCATGGATTGCTCTCATTGGAAATCTCCATGGAACTGATCTTCCTCAATTCCCATCAAGTCTTCAATGGATTGCTAATAATCAACTTCCTGATGGCTCCTGGGGTGATGAACATTTTTTCTTAGCATATGATCGGCTACTCAATACGCTAGCATGTGTAGTTGCGCTGAGATCATGGAACCTTCATGCCCAAAAGATTAAAAAAGGTACTAATTAATCAAGGAGTATTCCTATCCAAAACTTCTTAATGTTGAGGAACTTCGGCTGATGAATGACACATTTAATTTAGGGATAACATTTATCAAAGAGAACATACACAAGCTTGAAAGTGCAGAGGCAGAGAACATGACATGTGGATTTGAAATTGTGTTCCCTGCCCTTCTTCAAAGAGCCAGAAACTTAGGTATTGATGATATTCCCTACGATGCTCCTGTTGTAAAAGACATTTACGCTGCAAGAGATGGGAAATTGAAAAGGTAAAACTGTAATAGTTTAGATTTTCTATATGTTGTCTTTCTGCTAAACAGGATGTGATTGAACGAATAAAAGACAAGCGCCTAGCCCCCATTTTGTCAGGATTAAAATCTGATTTCAATCCAAGTCAAAGTCAAACAATCAATATTAATCACATCTTTTATAGGTCCCCACGACTTTTCAACCACACATTTCAAAAACTTATATCACAATCTACTAAAAATCTAATTTTAATATCCACCAAACACCTTCCTAGTTTAGTTTTGGATGTGTAGGAATTGGGGTTTATCCCAAAAAGTCAACCTATTAGGAGCTTGTTTGGTAGAGATTAAAATTGAAATACTAGTCGTATTATTGACTTTTATTAGACGGGTGAGACCCAATAACGACTATATTTTCAATTTTAAATGGATTAAAATCCCTCCCAAACAAGCTCTAGGTGAAGTTGTCAATCCTCTTATAAGCTCATCATCTATCACGTCCGACTAACGTTGAACTTTGTTCACACTTTCCAACAATCTCCTATTCGAACAAAGTACATATCATCTAGGTCCTCCTAAAGCAATAGTGTAACTATCTCTCATCCTCAAACCATAAAGTTACATGCTCCATCAAGGGTCTACCTTTCCAAAGGGCCACCTCCTTACATGGCCACAATTGTCTTTAGAGCCAACTACAGATTTTCTTTTTTCTGGCCATTGCAATAGAACCTAGGGCTCACTAGTATACTTTCGTTTGGCAGTAATTGGGGATCTCTCCTGAGTGTTCACATGGTAAAGTTTATGGCCTAACTCATAACACTTGTAGAGTATTGAAGTTCCATCCCAAAATGTTAACCCTATTAGATGAAGTATTCCAATTCCATTATAAGCCTATTATCTAATCCGTGTCTAATCGATATATTGCACTTTCCAACAAGATGACGAATTTTTTATGTGAAATGTATATGATTTGGAGCATATATAATATTATTGCCTATTTGACAGGATACCTAAAGACGTGATGCACACACTACCAACATCTCTACTTTTTAGCTTGGAAGGATTACAAGATTTAGACTGGAAAAAGCTTTTGAAGCTGCAAACTCCACTGGGTTCATTCTTAACTTCTCCATCCTCCACTGCCTTTGCACTAATGGAGACTAAAGATGACAATTGTTTCAGATATTTAGATAATATTGTTAAAAAAATGAATGGAGAAGGTAAAAATATTCAATTATTTACTTCCGTGAACTCAAAAAACGCCCAAAATTTCTTGAGTTTGACAAGTTAATAGAAAATAATCAAATAAAATATTTGTTCTTGTTAGACAAATCTGGATTCTCATTTCGAGTCATTTAAAGACATTTATTCCTATTTCATGGATTTTATCATTCTTCAGCCCCACATTCATATCCAGCTGATTTATTCCCACGACTTTGGGTGGTCGATCGACTACAACGCTTGGGAATTTCCCGCTTTTTTAGGTCACAAATTACAGAATTTCTAAATTACGTTTACAGGTAAAGAGAAAAACCAAAAATACTAATTAAGATTGTTACCTACATTACCTGGCTTACTCTATCTCAACTAATTATGGAATTTTCTCTTGCAGATTTTGGACGGACAGAGGAATTTTCAGTGCAAGATATTCAAGATTTTATGATATTGATGATACATCCATGGGATTCAGGCTTCTAAGATTGCATGGATATAGCATTGACCCTGGTAGGATTAGGCACTCCTTTTCCGTCTGTCTGTTTCTTTTGTAATTGAAAAACAAAATACAGCTTAGGAGGAGGGTTGGCTGACCTCCAATGAGTGAGAAAACGAAATAATAGTAGAGTGCTATTTTTTACAGATGTGTTCAAGCACTTCAAGAATGACGATAAATTTTCTTGCTATGCTGGTCAAATGATTGAGTCTGCAACTCCAATATTCAATCTCTATAGGGCTTCTCAAATTCAGTTCCCCGGAGAAACTATTCTTGAAGAGGCCAAGAAATTTTCGTACTCATTTTTACAAGAAAAGCTAGAATCTAATCAACTTCTAGATAAATGGATAATATCTGAGGGACTTTCAGATGAGGTAAGGGAGAAATTTCTATATATAAACAGCATTATGAAAATTAATCTCGTTTTGTTTTTTTTTAAAATTATATTTACTCTTCACATCTGCGACGGTACAAAAGAGTGAGTAGGTGTTTGATATGCAATGATGCAGATAAGGAAAGGGCTTGAAGTACCATGGTATGCTGATCTACCTCGGGTGGAGGCTAGGTTCTACATAGAGCACTACGGTGGCGCAACTGATGTATGGATTGGCAAGACTTTGTACAGGTATATGTTTCTCTCACTCACCCCATGTTCAACCATCTCATCTAAAATGTTACCTTTTTCATTTAAATCTTGTGTGCAGTACCTTAACTAATCAATATATCTTTAAATTTCTCTAATTAATTCATTTGGGATAACCCCACTTAATAAATTACCATTATACTAATACCAGTTGAGGGTGTAAACCTCAGCTGGATCGCTCGCCGGGGCAACTTGACATGTTGAAGCCCGCCCCTTCCCTGTCCACAAGTACCTTGTTCTATCTTTCCCTGAAAAAAAAATTAAAAAAAATTGACTTTTGCCTGCAGGCCCATCATCATGGTATGGGCAGTGAGGCCATTGCCTGCATTTTCGTGATAGACTCACAATTTTGTGGGCAATCTGGCATAGTCCAATCTGATAAAAAGAAATTGTGGACCATGCCCAACACCTCAAAAACTGATTGTTTTGCTTCACACCTCTAAGTCACGAGTTTATTTTTATTAGATTAAAGCGTAACTATCTAATTAACTATACAACTTTTTTGTGTAACTAACAGTTCACTATGAGTTTCTTTAAGATTGAAGTGAAATTTTAAAATTTAGATAATTTTCATTATCTTCATAGTCTAAGGTAGAGATTAATGCCAAACCCTAACCGTGCATAGCATTATCACCCATTCAAAGATATGTTTTGATTCAAACAAAATAAAATAATTTACATTCCAACTAATTTATGCCTGCAGGGTGAATATTTTCCATGTCAATATATTCATCTATTCCTTTTCTTTTTCTTTGTAGGATGCCAGATATCAGTAATAATGCCTACCTTGATCTTGCAAAATTAGATTACAATAGTTGCCAGGCACTACATGAGATTGAATGGAATGAATTCCAAGAGTAAGTATATAGAAAGGATCATGTTGTGTGTGTGTGCAGCCAATTATTTCTGGCCATTCACTTATACCATATTCATCAACCTCTTCTTCAATTCCTTGCACAGATGGTATGCAAATAGCAATCTGCAAGAGCTTGGTATAACGAAAAGGTACCTTCTTCTGGCCTATTTTTTGGCTGCAGCTACCATCTTTGAGCCAGAGAAATCAAATGTGAGAGTCGCGTGGGCTAAATCCCATATTATTTGTAAGATAATTACATCTTATTTCGATCAAGAAAATACATCTTCAGAGCAAAGGATGGCCATTTTAGAGAACTTCAGAAATACAATCCATGGTCATAAGAAAACAAAAAGGTATTTAGACAAGAATTTTATTTGTCTTTGTTATTTACAATATCATATATTAATATTTTATTATTGAGAATTCGTCCAAATAATTAAACAACGAGAAAATATGGGCAATATGAAAATAATGGATCACATAAGAAAACTAGAACATTTATGAAATCGACTCTATATTTTTTTGGTGCTCCTTTTATTTTTTCTTTCATTTGCCATGATCAGACTATATTTATAAGTAGTAGATGGCAGGTGTTGAATTTATTAGCACCTAAAATTGTTATATGTACACATTCTAAAGTGTGTTATTTTGTTCTTAAACAAAATAAATAAATAAAAAAGTAAAATGAAGTGTATTATTATTTTGACTCATGATTATTAGTTCTAATAAGTAGAGAAATGGATCATATATGATATAAATGTAGATTATATTTTATTATCCTTCTTCAGTGGCAGCAATAAGACTGGTCATGGAATTCTCAATATATTATTAAAAACCCTAGATCAATCTTCGACGGATGCATGGGGGATCCTCAGCAGAGACATCAGTCACCAATTACATAAAGTTGTGAGTTCACATCATCGCCAATGTTTCATTCTTATACAAAGAAATAGAACAACTTAGTTGATTGTGATTTGTTTCATATTCATTGAGTGAGACAGTGGGGAGCATGGCTAGTGAAACTTAATAAAGGAGTTAAGGATGAAGAAGCAGAACTCTTAGTACACATAATAAACATTTGTTCAGGCCATATGGTATACGAGGAGACAATATTGCATCCTGAATACAAGCGCCTCTCAGAGCTCACAAACAGAATTTGTCAACAACTTCATCGATATCAAAATGAAAAAGTGAAGAATAGGACAGCTGATAAATTTGTAAGACATATAATATTCTTATGGGTAATGCTATTCATAGTGAAGATTACTAGTAATCTTCCTGCGTGGCAAACATGTGTCGCTTTTTTATTTGATGCATAAGGCAATAAAAATGCTTCAAATAGCAAAACGACACATATATGATAACTAATGGTAGTCTTCATTACGAATAACATTTTTCTATTTTTATCTCATGTGTTAAATATGTGATGAACAGGTACTAGGAATAGATGATTGCAGTATGGAAAATAATAGCATCAAATGCTGCAAGGAAACCGAATGCGACATGCAGACCCTTGTGGAGTTGGTTATATGCAAATCCGACGCTGTAAATAAGAATATAAAGCAATCATTTCTAATGGTTGCAAAAACTTATTACTACATGGCCTATTTCTCTGCGGAAACTGTTGAGTTCCACATATCTAAAGTACTCTTTGAAAGAGTTGTGTGAGTTGTTATAAATGTCGTTGTAATATTCATTTCTTGAAATAAACTACTAAATAAATATTGACAAATGTAAGGGGATAATGTTGTTTGTACAATACTTTTTTGACAACATTGTTGAGAATGTTGAAGGTGGCAAAAAAGTGTTGGTTGCAAAAATAAATTGTTTTTTTAAACTATCCAATGACAACGTGTTACGTGACATATTGTCAATAACGTTGTGCTCCAAGCATGATTGAATAGAAGGATATGTGGACATGGGGTGGAAAGAAACTTGAAAAAAACCATTATTATTAGGTTTCATCCTTTTTAGGTGATAAGATTTTAGTTCTGGGTTATCATATTTCATTTATTTTTATGATAATGTTTCTTTTCCTTAGCTTACTAGTTATAAGGGGATCAATTCCATTTTTAATTTTTTTTTTTTTCTTTTTTTTTGCCTATATTAAAGGAGGGCCAGATGTGGTTTGTGATATATCTAAATTCAGTAAATTTGTGAAAAAACTTGATATATTAGCTTCATAGTGAGAATTTCGGACTGGAAAACGGGAAAAGCAGCTAGCTGAGCACCTCGCCTTTGGAAGGAGTTAGTTTGTTAGCTGAGCTCTACTTTTCTGTAAAAGGCCCTATGACTAGTTTGTTGGTTGAGTAGTTCAATATATTAAGTCTTTGTTTAGTGGGGATTAAAATTAGATTTTGATTAAATGTTTTTGAAACGTATGGTTAAAAAGTTGTGGGACCCCTAAAATATGTGATTAATATTGATTGTTTGACTTTGATTTAGATTGAAATCTTATTTGAATCAATACCAAACAAGAGCTAAATATGAAACGAAAAAGGTTTGCCCAATTAGGGAAGTCAAATGGTTTTTAGAATGGAAATGTTAAAAGAATGGTGTCTATAAACTTGGTTTTCAGTATTATTCTTCTCCCTTTTTGGAGCAAATATATAGGTACAATTACATTATAAAAGTAGGGAAACAATTCCATCCTAAGGGCCAGCTTGAGAGTTTTATTTTGACCGGATTTCGATGGCACCCTTTATGAGGAGTTGGAAGAATTGATGCTTGCTAAATTTTTTGGGCACCGATTTTGAATGATTTAAAATCACTCAAAAAGGTGTAATGTAATTTTGATCGATTTTCTCAACCCACCAAATGGACGATTTTTGGTCGTTTCTCAAATTCTCTTCTAATTTTACCCTTTATAAAATAATTATTTTCAACAAACATATTTTGTTTAATACTAACTTATAAATAAAAATATACTAACTAAAAAAATTATTTATAAGCAAAAAAATAAATTATAATTAAAAATTACTTATAAGTAAGATAAAAAAATTATTTTTGTGTGAAAATCTTACAAACAATTAGACAAAAAAAATCACTTATAAAATATAAAAATTATCTTATAATTATAAAGTTTATATATAATTAAGAAATACTACCATAAAATATTTAAGTAACTATTTAACTTTATTTAACTTTTTAAGTTAAATATTAACTTATATGTAAAAAAATTCATACAAGAAACCATAAACTCAAAATTTTTACTAAGGGACGTATGTATAATTTTACTTTTTTTAAAAAAAACTTTCAGAATTAATGGATAATAAACTTTTCCGTTTTAAAGTCGCTACTAAAACCACTCATAACCAGTCCATCCATAAATGCTCAAAATCGATACTTTAAAAACGTTCATAACCGATATGCCAGAACTCCTAAGCAGACCCTAAGGAAATTATATATTCTATATGTACAAAATTGGTCAGCTAACCAGATTCCTATAATTAGGAAATCAATTCCTATAATTACAGCATACAGACAACTCATGTTAACACTCCTCAATTTGGAGCATAAATATTGATCATGGGCTTTGTGTCAAATAAATTAACTTGGAAGAATTGACCATCACATTTAGTCCAATGTGTTGGAAGAAAACGGGTCGACTCGGATTGTATGGGAATAGTTGGGAGGGAGAAGTTGAGGGAATTGAATTTTTTTTTTTTAAATTTGAAACCATAACTCCCCACCACCTCTAACTTCCATAAACACCCACTCTATCACCAAAAAAAAAAAAAAATGCAATTCGGATTATACAAAAGAGAGAAATATATATGAGGATGGTGACTTGATTTTGGAAGTATAACATCTCAAATTGGGTTCTTGGATTATAAACATCAAACTCATTTCTTTGTGATCGAGTTTCTGATTAGTAAACGGGTACAATACGGTGAGGAAAACAAGTAATCAAAGGCAAATTATTCAACCTCCTTTTGACGTTTTCAAGCAAGTTTTACTACTCCAAACTCGGTCATAAGCATGCAAACACATTTTACATAGGTATTAGAGCCTAAGTAGGTTGTTTTCTTGCTTTAATACATTCTGAAAATGGGTTAAAATGATCAAAACACATGTATGTTGTTTTCTTCCAAAGCTTGAACATCATTAATGGCAATTTTTGATATCTTACATAATAAACAGAGTGAGTTTGGAGGTACTATTTACAAGCCGCGAAGCCGAGCCGAGTCGAGCCGAGCCATCTCTAAGCCGGATTTTTTTTTTAATCGTTTGATTCAATATTTTTAGTT
>CAIGRT010124312.1:0-10672 GCA_903798405.1 Fraxinus platypoda | reverse complement strand
TTTAATGGACTCTGATATTATGTTAAAATTTGGGGTTCCATCTTAAGAATTAAGAAGAATAGTCTAAACTTTATAAGTTGATCTATATTTTTATTTTTATTCGATGTGAGATTTTATTCCTTAACAACTTGTATACGAAAACTTTAAAAGAAATTATTTAAGAGGTTAAGCTTTGGGAAACTAATACTAATAGTAGAGTGTGCCGCGCATGTGCCCCTCGTGGCGCAAAACAAATGCCTAACTGAAGCGAAATTATTATTTTCAAGCAAGTCCCTAAAGTTTTAACTATTTGCATGATCGGGTGATAAATTTAGAGCATGTTTGGCTAAGATTAAAATCGGATTAAAATTGAAAAATTAGCTGTTATTGTTGATTTTTATTAGACTAGTGGACATTTTCAATTTTAATTGGATTTTAATCTTGGCCAAACATGATTTTAATAGTATTGATTTAGTCCTATTTCTTCAGTCATTAACTACCACTTATTGAATTGACTTTTTCTATTGTTTGAAAATTGCAGTCATTCAACTTAATAACCATAATAAATTTGGTCCAATAAAATATTCTGACTAACAAATATTTTAATGCAGTTCAAAGATTGAGTTGATTTTGAGAATAAATTAATGCAGGGTTGGATTTTATTTTATGTTATTTTCAAGTAAAACATGATTTTATAATTTTGTACTATAATAAAATATTCTACACGTATATTTTAAAATTTTCAATACTTTTTAACCATACACTCTTCAAAAAATCATTACTTAAAACAATGTTTTTTCAAAAACTGACCACCAAACAATGGCTTAGTAGAGTGAAAGTGACAATATCGAAAAACAAAAAGTACTTAAAAAAAATATTTATTGTGTTATTTCCCTATATGAGAACCATTATTTCAACACTCGTTAATTATCGTACTCATTTTTAACTACACATTTACACGATAAAATATTTTGCACGTAAACCCAAAAATTTTCTTTACATTTTAATCATACATTCTCAAAAGAATCACTATACAAAACTTTATTTTCTCAAAATAATGTCTATCAAACAGGGGCTTAGTATATATATAATGTTTAGATCGACTATCGTTGTCACTTGTTTATAAAATTTGATAACAATATAATGTTATAGATGTGACGATTCAATATATGATCATCTCCAATAATTTACACCAAGTATCATATAAATCATTAGAGACATCCTTACACTAAATTTCATTTTAAATTATTTAATTAAAAATTATATTATTACTAAAATCGTTAAATTAAAAATTATATTTAATGAACTAAAATATCATGTTTATTAATAAATTTTAAAAAAAATTAAATAGAATACAACAATTAAAAAATTACATTGAACACTCTAAAAAAGTTACATATAATTATAATGAAGGAATTTGTATGGCCGATAATACAATAAAACGAAAGATGCTGGAGAAGGCAAAATTTTCAGCTTATCACTTCCAGTAGAATTCACCTAATTTATATAATTTTCAGTCTTTTCAAATTGTCTGAATTTCAAGCTTCTCAAACTCCATACACCACAAGTTTTCTCCTCTTCTCTCTCTCGGTTCTTCCACTCAAAATTCTTGATATCGCTTCTTGTAATTGCAATTCAGGCCCAGAAACGGTAAGTGAAGTAGCTGAACTAAGATGGATTACTTTTAGCACAAATTTTGTTGTGAATTCTTAGAAACGATTTCGAAAATCCTAAAAATTAGAAGTGGGTTTTTGTTTTCTTAGTATCGTTTTCATTTCTTAATGATTATTGAAGTAGTTTACTGAATGCTGGGTTTATATGTTCTCGTGGAACTGCGGGGTTGACTTTTTCTTTTTTTCTATTTTCTGATACGATCAATTCTAGTGGAAACCAATTGAAAGAAATTGATTTTGTTTACGTGTTTATTTCGACTTGATTTGTGGTTTTTTCTGCAGCTGAAACAGGGTATTTTGTTGAAAGAATTCTTAGTATGTAATTTTTATTTTTATTTCCTGAATTAATTAACATAGATATCGTTTCATTTTGTGGTTTATGAATTTGAAGGTCGGGATTCAGAGTTGAAAATGGCAACTGGAGCTGTTCCAGCTTCATTTACAGGCCTAAAGAACAGGGATCATCATGGCCTGGGGTTCTCTAAATGTCCCGAGTTTGTTAAGGTGTCTAACTTGCAGAATCAGAGAGTTAAATTTCACCGAACCAAGGTTACTGTGATCAGAAATTCACAAAACCCTGGTTCAGAAACAGCTGAGCTGGAGCCTGCTTCAGCGGGAAGTCCACTATTAGGTATTCTTGATGATATTAAATAGGCTGTGCTGCTTATGCTAGGAAATTTGATTAATATTTATAGGCATATATGTAGGAGTTGAAGTCCAGAGGTCCCTGAGTGTTGTTATGTCACTGAAATAAATAGACGAGACAGAGAAATTTAGGAGAACGCCATAAACAGTTTGTTTTTACCTGTCTCCTGTGATAAAAATGCTGAATGGAAGCTATGTGATATGAAATTCATCCTTTTCCTTAGCCTATAAATCTGATGCTAAATGTTTTGAATGTAGTTCCTAGACAGAAGTACTGTGAATCCATACACAAAACTGTCAGGAGGAAAACTCGCACAGTGATGGTTGGAAATGTGGCTCTTGGTAGTGAGCATCCCATTAGAGTTCAAACAATGACCACGACAGATACAAAGGATGTTGCTGCAACGGTTGAGCAGGTTCTACTAGTTCATTTGATTCTGTTTATTTCTTTTTGCAATATTATTTAAATGCAGCCAAATAATGATCCTTACCTATCTAGGTTTGCGTGCTTTATTTACTAATTTAATTGGATGGTGTGTGAGTCAGATGATAGTTTCTTGTGGGTGCATCATGTCACGTGATGAATGATCTCTTTGTTTTGTCTTTGATGGGATGATTGTGGATTCCACAATCAACATCAATTATCATTGTTATGAAATTGGAGTAATTAGGCATGCTACTTGACAAATATTCTGATTGGATCTCTAATATTCGAAAAGATTTCTAACATGTGGCCTGCATTCCTTATGCCCTTACATTCTCCATTGACGTCTTCATGCTGCTATACGTGGTTATTAAGCATATATTTATTACACTAATAATCGTAGCTCACTCTTCCATTTGTCTCCTTGTCAATTTACGAAGCTTAGGGCGTGTTCAGTCGTGCTTAAAATCCAATTAAAATTGAAAATATAGTCGTTATTGAGTCTCACTCGTCTAATAAAAGTCAACAATAACAATAACGGCTAGTTTTTCAATTTTAATCCGATTTTAATCTCTACCGAACACGCCTTTAGTCTGTACAGTAATAGTTCCTGGGCACTTCTTCTTGTCCTCAAGAAACTTGTCAATATTGAATTAACCGAACTTCAGATGATATGACTTCTGACACAAAATATAATGAAGTTTTAGTATAACGAAGTTTTATTCAACTATTGCGTTCAAATTTTTCTATTGTCAAAGCAACATCTACTAGGCCACAATACTTATCAGAAATGAGAGAATCAGTAGTATAATATTTCTCACGTGATTACAGTACAAGTGTATTACTTTTATTTTTTTTGGAATACTACTACTGATCCTGTACTCGTATACTTTCTTACATTTGCAGGTAATGAGAATAGCTGACCAAGGAGCGGATATTGTTAGAATAACAGTCCAAGGAAAGAAAGAAGCAGATGCATGTTTTGAAATTAAAAATTCCCTTGTTCAGAAGAAGTATGTGTTTAGATTGAGTTTTATCGACATTTAGATCTATATCAGTAAAAGCACAAGGTACTTACTAATTCTTTGATCATGCAGTTATAACATCCCTCTGGTAGCGGACATTCATTTTGCCCCTCCTATTGCATTGCGAGTTTCTGAGTGCTTTGACAAAATTCGTGTGAACCCGGGAAACTTTGGTACTTAATTCTCCACCATGCTTCTCTCTCTCTTTTTTTCTTGGGAAAACAAGATAGTTTATTGGTTTTAATTCGGCGGTCATTCCTTTCAGCTGACAGGAGAGCTCAGTTTGAGACGCTAGAGTATACTGAAGACGATTATCAGAAAGAACTTGAGCATATTGAGCAGGTTAGGACCATAGAATAACTGATTCCCGGCAGTAACACGAGATTAGTTGTTAGGCTTGCTTCCAAGATGTTTTAAATTCTCTTCAGACATGCATGTACTTGAGTTGCTTTGCTTTGTGGACAATTCTACTTCCTTTAATCTTATCCCATTCCACAATTTACTTGTGCTGTAGGGAAAAAAAGAGAATAACATTAGAGTTTTATGTTCTTCAGTAACAAAAGTAAAGATGAAACACAATCAAATTCTTCGATAACATATTACCCGTATCCTATCATTTTGTGAACCCTCTCTACATCCCTTGATATCCATGCCCACTTGCCATGTTTTCCTGAAGTGATTTTATCACAGATATTGGTCCTTAAATAGAGCCAAAGAGTGGTGCAATTTATTGCATGTTACATCTATACATAAAGCTAGATATAGAGTTCTCTTCCATCATCATCGTCATCGTCATCGTGTGAGCAAATACTTAATGATCCATCTCTACTCCTCTGCATGAGGTAGACGTATATATTATATGGTAATGAAGAAAAGAAATATAACTTTCAGTAAGCTTCTCAATTCATCTGTGCATCATCTATGACGACCTTAATTCGATATTTTGAGGAATGCAGATAACTGAGACAATATATGGTTGTTTCCTATGGTTTCTTTTGGTTGATGAATCGCCTCATGTTAAAGAAAACATATATTAACTCCACTGTAATACTTGGATGATTGGGTCTATAAATATTAAAATTAAGGGATATGAATCTTTATGGTATCTTATGTAATTGTGTTTCTAAATATTTAGGTTTTTACTCCGTTGGTTGAGAAATGTAAAAAATATGGGCGAGCAATGCGCATTGGGACAAACCATGGTAGCCTTTCAGATCGTATAATGAGCTATTATGGGGACTCCCCCAGGGGAATGGTGAGCCATGATTTGGACAGCTTGATGCAGAGTTCCATATTTATATTTTCTTATGCATGCTGGTTTGATTGATTTCATGTCCATTTGATCATGGAACAGGTCGAATCTGCATTTGAGTACGCTAGGATTTGTCGGAAACTGGACTTCCACAATTTCGTCTTTTCAATGAAAGCAAGCAACCCTGTTATCATGGTCCAGGCATACCGTCTTCTTGTAGCTGAAATGAATGTTCTAGGATGGGATTATCCATTACACTTGGGAGTAACTGAAGCTGGTGAGGGTGAAGATGGACGGATGAAATCTGCAATAGGTATTGGGACACTTCTTATGGTATGTCCTTTCTCCTTATTTGTGAAAATTCCCATTTAGCATGAAAAAGTGTATTTTATGGCTGTAATCTTTTATTTTAAAATCTCTCTCTAGTACATCAATCCATTAGCCCAATGTCCAAATAAAAATTACTCAAGATTGTCATGATACACATGATGCTGTGGTATGCCTACTGTGAGACTCAAGATATATGTTGATTATGCAGGATGGTTTGGGAGATACTATCAGGGTTTCTTTAACTGAAGCACCTGAAGAGGAGATAGATCCCTGTAGAAGATTGGCTAATCTTGGAATGAGAGCAGCTGAGCTTCAGCAAGGAGTGGTATGGCTGCAACATAAACTGGCTATTGGTTTTTTTAAGACTTATAGTCTTGACATGGTAAAACTTATCAGTTTATTCTCACTGTTATTATCAGGAACCATTTGAAGAGAAGAACAGACGCTACTTTGATTTCCAACGTAGAACTGGTCAATTGCCGGTGCAAAAGGAGGTCAGACAATGGATCATTATGACGTTGGTGATTTTGACAATTTTAATGAAATTATAGGACCTTCAGAAAACTGATATTTTTGTGACTTTTCTGGAAAACAGGGTGAAGAGGTTGACTACAGAGGCGTCCTTCATCGTGATGGATCTGTTCTCATGTCTGTTTCCCTGGATCAGTTGAAGGTCACACACCAGACTTGTTGTTCTAAGGCTGTGTTTGTATTATCTATTAAGTTGAAAGCATATAAAAGAAGTGCTTGCTCTTCTTTTCTTTTTCCTTTTTTTTACCTTTTTTCTTCTTTTTCCTGTTTTTGCCATTCTGATTGAACTTTGGGACCTTGTTTTCATTTTTCTTCTCTTAGGAACCTGAACTCCTATACAAGTCTCTGGCAGCAAAACTAGTCATTGGAATGCCATTTAAGGTACAATTTTGCACCATTTATGGCATGAAATTCAAAAGCTGATTTCATCTATGGGAGAAGCTTATTAACAAAGTCTGCTACTGTTGCAGGATCTGGCTACTGTGGACTCAATCTTATTGAGGGAGCTTCCACCAGCAGATGATAAAGATGCTGTAAGCCTTTTCATGTTTATCATAATTTTTTAATGAATGTATCCACATTATGTGCTCTGTATTAACTTCTGATTTACCCACCAAAAATAAGACACTTAGACTTCTGCCTTCCATACAAATTTGTTTCAATGTTTATTATGCTGTGAAAAATGACTTAATTGTGTTGACTATACCATGACCAGCGACTAGCTCTCAAACGGTTAATAGATGTTAGTATGGGAGTTATAACTCCCTTGTCAGAGCAGTTGACGAAGCCATTACCCTACGCCATGGTCTTAGCAACTCTCAAGGAATTGTCAAGTGGTGCTCACAACCTTCTTCCAGAAGGTGTTACATTTGTTATAATGTTGGAGGTATACTAAATCCATCTCATTCTGAAGATGTCAATAATAATGCTAGTATCTTCTTTCAGGTACACGTTTGGTGGTTTCCGTGCGTGGCGATGAATCCCGAGACGAGTTAGAAATTCTGAAGGGTGTTGATGCAACAATGATTCTTCACAATTTACCATATGCAGAAAAGAAAACTAGCAGAGTTCATGCAGCAAGGAGGTATGACACATCTCAGATTGCATTTAATGTATTGTTCTTTTTGGCGATGTTAGAGTGTCTATGCATTTGGCATTGCATCATTACAAGTCTGTTCACATATATAACCATGCTCACGTGCTTAACTCTCTAGCTTACATATAAATGCCATCAGGCTGGTGGGGAGTCCGGCTTCCATTTTGTGAAGTTGCTTGAGAAGTCTGCCTTATTTGCACCCTGTTGATGCCTTCATATTCAGACTGAAGTCCTCATTCTTATCCTCAGTATACAGATATTGCATATATCCACGAGACTGAAGTTTTATATGAAACTGAAATCCAAGTTTGATTTTCTTGTGCAATCCTGTTGACTGGAAAATCTAAGATACTTGTTGACCCCTCGGCATCTGAACTTAAAACCCACTGGAAATTTGTAAAATATATGTTGGTGAGGGAGGCCACCAGAAGTAAGAGTGCCACTTCAACTTCGATGCTTAAGCAGGTTATTGTAGCTGTAAGCCTGAAAAATAAGAAGCCGGTAGAGCTTTAGTAGGGGTTGACCTTTTCAGGTGATATTAGCCTGGGTTTAAGAAATGTATTTCTATGATCCAGAGATAATTGATACATAGTTGCTTATCATACTCATGATCACTGTAATGCACTAGCAACTTGCAAAAGCCAAATTTCTGCCTATTGTAGCTTACTGCTATTTGTGAAATTAACGTTTTTTTTTTCTGACTTGATGACTATGTCCTTTTATATTTTTATCTGGCCATGATAATTACCCACTTGATGGTTGCAGGCTTTTTGAATATCTTTCTGACAATTCCTTGGACTTTCCTGTCATTCATCACATAGAGTTCCCTAGCAAAATTCACAGGTAGTTCAGAACCAAATTCAGTTTTTGCTTGGATGAGATGAACTTTTAGCTCATATGTTTTCTGCTTACTGGCAGGGACGATTTAGTCATTGGTGCTGGGACCAATGCAGGAGGCCTTCTAGTCGATGGGCTGGGAGATGGTCTCTTACTGGAAGCCCCAGATCAGGACTTTGAGTTCATTAGAAATACATCTTTCAATTTGCTACAAGGTTGTAGAATGCGAAATACAAAGACGGTAAGGAATTTAGTATTGATAAAGAATGAAAATTAATCTAAAAAGAGGCTCTCGACTTATTTAATCTGCTGACGATGCTAATTTCAGGAGTACGTCTCATGCCCATCTTGTGGAAGGACTTTATTTGACCTTCAAGAGATCAGTGCACAAATAAGAGAGAAGACATCCCATTTGCCTGGTGTTTCGGTAATTACGAAATCTCTATGTTCATTTGGGTTGCACAGTATTAGATAGAACAAAACAGTATATTAATCCAAATTTTAGCTTCTTTTTCTTCCTCAACAACATAATTAATTGGTGATAGTACTTTTAATTAACCAAATGTGTGACCTATTCAAATCTTCTTTTCCTATGCAGATCGCAATCATGGGTTGCATTGTGAACGGCCCAGGAGAAATGGCTGATGCAGATTTTGGGTATGTTGGAGGTGCTCCTGGAAAGATTGACCTTTACGTTGGCAAGGTAAACACGTCATGTTCGAAATTTCCTAGTACATGCAATGCACATGCCAATTAATAGAGTGGTCGATTAGGTAACTTGTAGCTCTTTTGTTGGCTTGATGCACAAGTTTCGAACGAATCCTATTTTTTCATCCAATATATTGTTATTCATGGCTGCTCGTATTGGTTGCTACTGACCCAGTATTGACGAATTTTATGGAATCAGACTGTGGTGAAAAGGGGCATAGCTATGGAGCATGCAACAGATGCCTTGATCCAGCTAATTAAAGACCATGACCGTTGGGTGGATCCTCCTGCAGAAGAGTAAAAACATGCAGTTTCTTAAGAAATAAGGTAGCAAAATATATTAATGTTGTATTAGAAGATCTGTCCGNATGCAGTTTCTTAAGAAATAAGGTAGCAAAATATATTAATGTTGTATTAGAAGATCTGTCCGGAGCTTAATATGAATACATTATGCAATAAAGTTTATGTGCAGAAGGGCCTTTGCTATACAAGTTAGTGTATCAAAATCTGCAATATAAGACTACTGTTGGATTTTATTACATGTATTTATGTAATATTTTTATTGTCGAATAAAATGAATGGATTATGCTATTTGTACACCAGGTGTACATACACCTCTCTTACATGAATAGTGTGCGTGAATATTTTATTGTGTGTGAGACCCCTCTCCATGTGAGAGAGGTGTAAAAGATTGTGTGAAGGATTATGTACATGTAGCATGATTGAAAATGAATATTGCTTTATTTTGTATGGGAAGCGAAGAACACAGCTACATATTAATGACTCTGAGTTCATTCGAGATGAATACGAGAATTGGATCAAAATTCAAATTGTAATGAGCCTCATTCGAACTTGGTGAATCATAGAATTGAAGGAGTGCTTGTGTGGGTGCAATTCTTGCTTTATTTTAATCAAAATTCTGGCCGTTGGAACCGTAATTATTGACTCTAATATCAAAATTCTGCTTGGCTTCGTCAAAATAGACGACTGATTTTACTGTATAACGGTAAAAAAATTACTAAAAATTTGCTAAGAATGGCTCCCAAACATATACATATGTTTGTAATTATTGAAATATTATACTTTTAGAAATGGAATAGAATTAAATAAATTTAAAATACTAAAATTATCATCTAAGACCCTCAACTCAAGCAAGTTCGGACATAAATCGTGTGATATAGGCATATAGCTCAAAAATTAAAAAGATGTAAGCCTATCTCAACCTACAATAACAAATCTGGTTTCAATATGTGTTCTAGTAAAATTCCCTGTTTGACATCCATTCCCTTCTCATTCTCTTTTTCATTTTTTTTCATTTCAACCACACATTCTATCAATAAAATAATATTACACATAAATCTAAAAATTCTTTTAACTTTTTAACCACACATTCTTCCCATAAATCACTATTCCAGAATTTAATCTTTTCCAAAATGGGTGTCAAACATATCCTATCTCGATAAAATTAAGCAAGAAAATAAAGAAACAAAAAACCACTTCCTTTTTCATTTTTCATTTAGTAGACGTTATATTCCGTTCTTTTAAAACGATCGACTTGATTATAATTTGACTTGTTTTAAAGAAAGTTACTAAGCAAGCAAACACGAACTATCTTGGCTTACAAATTACACTATCTTGAATGGAATGGTTTGAATTGATAAGTACAGTTTAATTGTTTTCAGTTAAGACTATCTTGAAATTGAAGGAAAGGAATTTTTTAGTGCTGGTTGAAGACCTTGGTGTGCAAGTGCACCCAACCCAACCACTTGGTGTGCCATGCCACGTCAGTCCACACTTTGTCACCAACTATATATGTCACGTACTATTTTGACAATTATTGTCGTCCTAAACCATTGGTTTTCTAACAATAAAAAATTCTCGTAAATTTTTTTGAATTAAATGAAATTACTTAATATCATAACAAATCTTCTTTTCTTTCTTTTCCTTTTAATAAAGGGCATCAAAATTTTTTACCACTTCTCTAGATGGAGGCTTGAACTCAACGTTAACACCCTCCTCAACCCTCTGCCCTTTATTCGAATGGCGGCTCTATGTACGATGTAGACTCCATCAGATACATATCAATTTCTTTCTTTTCTGATGGATCATGAAAAGATGGTTGTCTCATCAAGAGATAGAAATAGGGGATTTCCCCTTATTCTTGTTAGATTC
>CAIGRT010124263.1:0-12822 GCA_903798405.1 Fraxinus platypoda | reverse complement strand
GACGATAATTTCTAATTATAGGAACTAAAACAGGAAAAAAGAAAATCCAAACAAAAAATACTTCAGATAAGAAATTTTTTATTTGAATTCTCCTTCCAGCTAAATTACATTTCTACCAACTGTGGCGAAAAATGTAAATCCTTAAGAAAGTAACCGAATTTTTTTTATAGACAGGCATGCAGATGCAGTTCTCTTAAGTTGAACCCTGGGGCTCTTTCCGCTTCTCTTGGCTAATTTTCAGGACTCCAATTGGCATAGGAAACTTGCACGTGTGGTTCTGGCCGGTACCCCTAGTAGGAAGACGACAAGCCATCGCCTTCCTAGTCTAGAAAGTAACCTTATCTAACATAATTTGTCAAACTCAATCAAATCGTTAATATGGATATGTAACGTTAGGGTTGTGCAGACCATTCAGAGCTGCTATAGCTGTTTCTATTTTTTTCTTCAAAACATCTTTCTCCTCAGTATCCGCCTGAAAAAAAAGTGCAAAAACTATAATAAACAAGCAGCAGTTAAATAATAACTCTTATTTACAAACAAGAAAGTCTAGGAAGGCATCCCCGCGAGCTCTAATCATTTCATTTTTCTTGTCGAAAATATATACGCAAAGAAAATAGAAATCGGAGAACCAAACCAAACCGGACCATGCCCACCCCTAACATATACACAAAGAAAATAGAAATCGGACCGCCCATCAGAGGATTATTTCAAAATGACAGGAAAGTCTAATAGTCAATCAAGGGAACTCGGTTATTGAAGCTGATAAAAATCAAGGCAAGAGCACATGGATTTTTGTTCTTTTAGCAACAACGACAGGGACGGATTCAGGACCACACAACAACTTGGGCTAATATGTAAAAACTAAAAAATAAAAAAATTTACACATAATTTCATTTTTTACACTAAAAAACTTGAATGGGTCGTGGACCGGAGGAGACTACAGCCCATTCCAGTCCCCCCATATACGTCCCTGAATAACGGAGCAAGGATACACTAAACCAGTCCAACAAAAAATTATACTGAAACGAACAACATGAGATTGGATCTAGAAATGTATGGAAATTTTTTTTCGAAGGCAAGGGAATAAGTATGAATGACGCTTTTAAATGTGAGGAAGTTATGAACTTCTTGAACTTGAGGTTTCATAATGAAGTTATTTAATTCCATTCAAGTCGTAGTTTGAAAGAGAGCATGAGCCAGAAAGACACTTGTGATCATAAGAAGCATGGTTAGGTTACGTGAAATGTAGTATTTGAGCTTTTACATTGTTTTCCCCAACCTTGTCTTCGGATGGGGAAAATTATTGCCTTTTGTGTACCATTGGTCTCTCGAGCCCCTCTAAATTCTGTTTTATTTCTACTCATTATTAATAAAATATATACGCTCCATAGAGTGGTCCAATTTTTTTCATTTTAAGTTTGCACGTAAGAGAGAGAGAGAGAGAGAGAG
The DNA here is from genome assembly GCA_903798405.1 of Fraxinus platypoda. Lineage (NCBI taxonomy): Eukaryota > Viridiplantae > Streptophyta > Magnoliopsida > Lamiales > Oleaceae > Fraxinus > Fraxinus platypoda. Next base: position 11,373 of record CAIGRT010124263.1, on the reverse strand, counting down.
AGATTACCTCGATAAATACCGTCTTCAAAACCCTATCTGTGAAAACAGTGATGTTGACAGTAATGATTTTTAGGTTCAAAGATTCAAACATCTCATGGAGCTTTACGATTGTATCTGTTCTTTTGCTGCATGTAAGGCTAATTACAACATTCTTGTCTCCCATGTTGGTTACTCTCAACTGCTAATAACGAATTTCGGCACCACATGTCAGGTTTTAGATAAAAAAAATATGAATCCAATAAATGCATTGAAGACAAAATTTAAACAAATTAATAAACCTGCCATCTCATTAACAACTTGAGCGGATTTTAGATGAGTTGGTTCAACAAGAAACGGAGATAAATTGATTAGCCTACCTCGAGAACTTCAATGGGAGATGAACTTGATCCCCCAGAATCATGGAGATTTTCAGTTCTTATTTTCTTTTGGTTTGAATAAAAGGTTTCCTCAGCTTGATGATCAAACCCAATAATTTTACTATTTGATGATGTCCCTGCAGATTCCAAATCTGATATTTCTGCTTGAATTTTTCTCTCTTCTTCTTGTAATTTTTGAATATAATCAATGGCGTCTTTGATTATCGATTCTTTATCCATCTGAATTTCAAGAAACATTTACTATTCATCAGATAAAGTCTTTTACGAGCAGGTTTTTTTTTTTTTTTTTGGCAGAATGACAAACATATTAGTCTTTATTTAAATAATGTGCCACCTTCGTAATTTTGGGAACAGCAGATCTTAGTGCACGGAGCCTTTCGTTGAGTTTATTTCTTCTATTTTTCTCTGCTTCAGTACTCTTTTTAGTGGCCATCGATGACAGTACTGTTCCATGATCAGAGCTCGAACCACTGAATGCAGAAAATTCTTCATACAAATAGCTGCAAATATTAAATCAATCTCATTATGAGTATAATTCTTAAACACGAGAACGAACACGGAACATGAACCTAAAAGCGGAAAAAAACACAGACATGAACACGAATGGACGATTAAGTAAAGAGAAAATTGTACCAGTCTGGTTCTTCAGATTGGAGTAGCATAGTTAACCAGTATTGTGGGCATTCATCACTGTTGTTTTCCATACACACACACACACACATTTGAGAAAGAAAAAGAGTTGAGATGCTTCGTTGGGATGAAGGGATTGTAGGGATACTATTTTCCCTGCCAAGATTACATGTGGGGTTTTTATAATAAAATGGTGTACTACGAAACCGTGTGAAACATTCGAGATTGACGTGGGATGTCACTCTTATTTTTTGAATTTTCATATCGTAAACTTTTAGTCCCTGATTTGGATATATTTTAAATGAAATAAAAGTTGGTAAAGTGCGTGATTTGGATAACAATAGACTTTCTAGTTAGTCAACCTAAACGGACGAAAGGAATTAAAGAACGGCTTTGCTACTTGTACATCACAATGTACATCGGGGTGTACACCCCGCTCACATGGGGGTGGGACCCGCTTAAATAAAAAAATATTTTATGCAGTGGGTCCCACCCCCCACGTGCTCAATGCAATTAAAATGTAATGTATTTAACAAAACCGGTCTTGCTACTTGTACATCACATTATACATCGGGGTGTACACCCCCCTCACATGGGGGTGGGACCCGCTTAAATAAAAAAATATTTTATGCAGTGGGTCCCACCCCCCACGTGAGGGGGGTGTAGCTCCTTATGTACAAAAGTTGATGTACAAGTAGAATTTTTCATTAAAGAAAGATGCACTCCGAAGTATGAATTTTAGGTTTAGACCCAATTGAGAGGTCAAATTTTGAGAAGAGACAAGTTTGAGATCAAAATTTACTAAAAATCTGATTTCAATTCTCATCATACAAAGGATTGATTTACGTATTAATATTCCTGCGACAAAATCGAAGAATTCACTATTTCTAACTCAGCATTCACGTGGGCCGTATTGAGTATGTTATGCACTTTTTCTCTATATTTTGCCGCGAGTCATAGTCAACCCGTTTATACGCGTTCTAGTCTTTTAGACGATAAAAATACTGCATACAAAAATTGAACCATTTTTCGTTGAATGAAAGCCCTCGTGAATCATGACACCGCCCAAGGATTGGGACAACACATAGAGCACCGTTTGGCTAAGCTTGTATACTTTTAATTAAATTTTGAAAGAAATAATTCTATTGATCAAAGTCACCATACATTAGAATATGGACTGTTTCTATCACTGCATAAATTTCTTGGATCAAAGACAAATTGGAATTGTTTTTTGCATTGCGAGCCGCAATTCCAATATTGAATGGGAAGTACAAACTTTAATTATTCACTTCGAAGAAAACTACGTTATACTTTTAACAAATTAATTATTTTGACAAATTAATATTAACATCTTTTTAACATGTGCACGAATTTCAGAGGATAAGTTAAGGAAGAATTTTTTCTGATGCATATGTCACATCATTCGCATCATTTTTTAAGACTTTATCACGTGACAACACACTATTGAATAATTTAAAATTTTGAATTTTTTTTTCATCAAATTAACATTTGCCAACATTGTAAGGTGAATAAAAGAGTGTACATATGACATTTTCTTCTTGAACGACAAATGACTAGAAATGTTCTCGGTTCTGGTTCAGTGATTAAAGATTTCACATATTTAGTATCGGAGCCAACTTCATAAATTATATTTTCATTTAATATGAATTATTTTCTCGATTAAATCAAGATAAGGAAATTTAAATTTAAATTTAATCTTTCAATTAATTCAAGCAACCTATTAGTTCACATACCAACCAGCCAAGGCTACTCATGGGGCACGATAAATCAGAATATTTATAGAGATGTAAATAAAGTTTAAGGATGGGAATTTTACTATGCGATGCAAATTTTTACAATTGTTGTCCCGGATAGTAAAATTTAATAAGTAATGCTATTTAATGCTACCGGTGTTACAACACTAATCTAGGTGGCATATAAGCAGCATTAAATGAATCGCAAATTAAATGAATCACATAACTCAATTGACTTAAACTAATACTCTAACATTGCCGATGTTAGATAACATTATTCAAATTTAATTGAAGTTAGTAGGTGTCTAGCCCTAATTACGAGGGCTTAACCTTCACCTAAAATTTTAGAGGGAGATTCTGAATCAACTTTGGTTTGATAGGTGCACATTATGAATTTACAAAATTTAGGGTCATAGCCGTGAACCCTGAGCAAACTCTTACGGGATCGTGGGTCTCTTTATTAGTTCCTATTTGCGGTGTAAATTTCCTAGAATGTAAGTGGTGGTTATGATCGATTGGATGAAGGAAGGGATAGTGCATATTTGTCATTGGGAATTTCCTGGAAAAAATCATCACATATTCTTCAGATCCTTTAGAAGATATTCAGTGCATAAGGATAGAAGCTAAAGAGGGTATTTATGCTCGTTGTGTCCTTTATATAGATATCAGATGCCGGGGGGGCATTCCCTTGGCCTGTACTGATGAGAATTTGACTCATAGAGGCAGATGTGGTTTATATTATTATGTCACTTGATAGCCAATGTGACGTAGAACTCAATATAAAATAGAATGAAAGATAAGCTAAGAGAGAATAACAAGGTGTGAGCCGCAATCGAACAGAGTCTAACCCTAGATCCTTGGAAATTAATGCTAGGCTTCTAAGATGCCCACTGAAACCTCGTGTGTTTTCTGATGTAGGATGTGGTTACTTTACGCTAATTGGTAAAAATCTGGGTTGAAGGTGTAGCCCTCATATTGAAGGGGATCTTGGGAGGGTGGAGAATAGCAAGAGATGGGTATCAAATATAACATCAGTTGCTTTGCCAGGAAGCTGTTTAATATTAAAGATTAAGTCAAAATATCTTCTTCATAGTTCATTGAAGTTTGCTTAATGGACAGTTGCTTGGTAATTGACCCTTGTAAACATTCCTAACAATCACTCTGTCCAGTAGAACAGGTGTTTGGATTTGGAAGGAGGTGAGAGGGTGAAAGAAGTTTGCTGTGAGACGCGAGTCGAAAGATTTTTCAATGAGAGCAAATGCAATTTATCCATAATTATATAAATCGGTAATCAAGAGTAACCTCACAGAATTAATAAAAAAGTATTAGCTACCAATGAAGAGATTCTAGCCCTGGGTTCTTGACTTATGATAAACTTCCAAGTTGTGTCTGTCTGTGAGAACACATTAATTTAGCAACATCATCTGAATATATTATTTGATGAAAAAGAATAGAAGTTAGAAAATATGTTCTTTCATTACTAGGCACTAACTTTGAGTACTTTTCCATTAAGTATAGCCAACTGGCAAGAATTTGAACTTCCAACATCCTGTTTAACATTGTATGTCTACTGTTTCACAAGCTTCACTGAACTAGGGTTTTGAATTTCATTTTTTATGCTGCTATTTTTATTCTTTAATAAATATATTTGTGCATCATTTGATAGTTGACTGCATTGTATTTCAGTAAATATTCCAGTGAATATAATTATTATATCATCAGTATAATACCATTTTAGCGATTTAGCAGGTATACCCTGGTGAAAGAAAAGCTAATGTGGAGAGCAGTTCTTGGGGTAACAACTATATCTACTGTTCTTTGCCTTTTAGAATGTGTCTTTCACTTTATCTTCATGCTCAATTTGTTCATCATAAGCTAGTTGTTTACATGCTACAGATTCTTTTAACTGTATAATGGAAAACTTGCAATCAATCTTATTTCTACGTCTGCCAAGCTTAATTTAGAGTTAGAGCATTTAATGTGTCTTTTCACTNCATCATAAGCTAGTTGTTTACATGCTACAGATTCTTTTAACTGTATAATGGAAAACTTGCAATCAATCTTATTTCTACGTCTGCCAAGCTTAATTTAGAGTTAGAGCATTTAATGTGTCTTTTCACTAATGCAATTTGACAACATTCCTTATCCAGTTTTTCAAAACCTTACACAAAGAACTTTCTCACCTCGAGAAGCAGCTGAAGGAAATGTTCATACTGGAGCGCCTCCTCCTTGGATTGATGCAACTGAAGGAGATCAGCTCGATGTTAGGATGAAATCAGAACTGAGAAATTTTGTTTCCCATTCAGGGAAGTCCTCAAAATTAAACCCAAAACGGGTTGGAGCTGCTTGGGTAGAAAGAAGAAATAAAGAGCTGGAGCTGGAGAAAAATAGAGAGCTTGTCGCCAATAATTTTGATGCTAATTGGCTCCCTAATTTTGGTAGAGTATGGCAATCAGGTACCAGAAAGGAATCTAGAAAAGAATTTCATATGGAGAATAAAACATCCCTAAAGGTTGAAACTCAATCGGAGAATCCAGTCTCATTGCAGCCTTATGTCAGCAAGCGAATGGTTAGATTTTCGTTTCATATGCTATTATAGATCATATCCCCAATTTTAATAATGCATTTACTTTCTGAACCTGTATTTGGAATCTCTATGTCTTTTAAGTATTTGTGCTCTCTTTAGAAATCTGCTACTTCTACTTGTGTACTTACACCAACTCTGCTTCGATGTCGCTTGTCAACCATAAATGTAAATAAACACCACCTACGTTTTATTCTCAATACGTTTGAAGTTGGCTGCATGAATCCTTTTTCACCTGTCTATAAAGGGGCATGGATTGGGGGCAGCCCAAGCCCAGTTAGTTTTTTCATATGTAAAAAAATTATGGAATTTTTTTTCTTCTATGTGTTAGTCCAGTCTGGAAAAAAATAAGTAATAAAAAATACTTTGTCATCCCTTGTCTCCGCCCCTGGTTCTATATGATCCTTCACTCATTTGTAGAAAGATCAGATGAAATCAAATACTTTGCAACTAGATCAGGTTATTCTTTCTTCTGACTTTTTCTATTGACTATTATCAAATGGGAAATTTATGGTTTCAACTTCCACGACTTCAATTTTTGTATGTAAAAATGGAAAAGCAATAGAGAGAAGTTGTTTCTTTGACATCACATATAGTTATATGCATTTTTCTTTTGTTGCAACTTTAACATTGAAATTCATACTAAACATTTTAGACCATGGCTTGTAAATTTTGTGGAACACCCAGGGTTGCTGATTGTGTGATGGTAAATACAAAAACAACAAATTAAGCTTTATTTCCGCTAAATTTTGGAGCCGGCTAAATAAAGTTGTTTTTTCACCACTTTATACGATTTATTGTTATGTCTAGTGAAAGGTCCAAATTAACAAGATCTTTAGCAACTACGGCCGACCATTTAGTTTTGGTTTTCTCCTTATCTCTTCTAACCTTTTCTAATGAGATCCCTCACTCATGGTGGGAGCCGCTTTAAATGTATGCAAAACATTTCCCTGCCATTTTAAGTTGTCCTTGATTTTTTGCTCAATTGGTGTTGCCTTTACTTGTTGACATATATTCTCATTTTAGGCACGATGATGAATCTAGAAGTAAATTTCGCACTTTTAGAAACACATTCATGTTTTGGAGCAATGGAATTGAATTTTTATAGGTTCTTGAATATAGAGAAGGTGTTTCTTAGACAGTAATTTTCGAAGCTTTCCTTTGTTGGGAATTTAACATTAAAAATTCATGCTGGACATTTTGTGAAACTTTTTGTTGGAATTTAACATTCAAGATTGCCTATGGCCTTATCAGCATGTTGATGAATCTAAAAGAAAATTTTGCATTTCGAAAATATGTGCATGCTTTTGGAGTAATGATTTAATTTATCTGGGAGATTTCAAATTTTACTCGAATTTTGTAACTATTGATGCACAACGTTTTCATTTCTCAATTGAATCATATAATTTTCATTTATCTTGCTAATGCAGCGCAGAGATACCGACGAATAATGCTTCTCAATGATAATGTAGATCTGTTCGATGCTGCATATTATTTAGTGGGAGAATGCAGCGAGTGAATAGCAGCACGTGCTACTTCTCTGTTCGATGCTGCCTATTATATATATTTTTTGTTGTTCGAGACACATATAATGTAGATCGGAATTCATCCTTAAATTCAATCTTGTAAATCAATTGATGTTGCATTATGTCTGTAACCATGTTAACAGTGGAAAATTAATTAATTTCAAATGGTTTTGTTGTATAGGCTTCTTTTAAAAGAAACTGGGTGCCAGGTGACTGCCTCAACACTTTTGTATAGTATTGCTACACTAAGAGCATGTTTGACTAAGCTTAATTCAAAAAAATTAATTAATTAATTAAATTAAATAAAATCATAAAAGAGAGAATAGCGTGTGTTGGCCTTGCAGCAAGTTTCAAATTTCCTTCCTAGCTTCAAGAATGGCAAAATGCCCTGTTTGGTTCCACCATGACATATTTTTTTAATTTTTTAAAATTTAAATTGCATGTAAAAATATTTTTAAAAATTAAAAAATAAATTAATGGGATAGGAAATTGGAGCCCTTACAATCCCTATTAAGCTTTAAACTAAATGAAAATTTGACTATACTAAAACGAACTAGGAACAAATGTAATCCTGTTTTAAAACGAGTACAAATCGGGACGAGCCGAGTTCGAAAGCGTGTGAGCGACTTCTACCGTTTGTCACCCTTAATCAAAATTTGGAATGTGGTGTTAAACAATATAATGATTGCAAATTTAGTAGGATCAAGCAGAGGATTTTTCGTTTTAAATTTGATTTCTTCTATTTGCAGTTTTAATCATATTCATCAACATTTTTGGCTTACTCTGCATTTTACTTCACTGAATTAGCAATCAATTTTAAAGTTTAGATAACTAATCCAGTAGAAAATTGTTTCTTCTTGAATATTCTTCATTTTTACTGCTTTAAATTTTGGTAGTAACAATTATATTTGAATTGGGAAAATTGCACTAGTGGTCAGATAGAAAGTTGGTCTCCAACTCCAATGTTCAAAAAGGAGCAAATTAGAATATGGATGAAATTGCAAATAGACCGAGGAGTCTATTGAGGGAAGGTCAATACCATATCTCTTGAACACATGCTTGAAATTTTATGCATGTAATGGATTCCTCAAGCCTATGTTTGGCCCCCATTTGAGTGGGATACTTCCCCCTGCATCAATCTTAACATTTAAATTGTTCAAATCCTTACAAACCTCAACAGTTAACACTGTTGCAAAATTGCTCTAAGAACTCGTTTATGCTTTCTTGATGGCAGAATGATCTTCGTTAAAAGTTGCAAAATCTAGAGGTCAGGGACTCAGCAAAACCCCAGACACAGCTGAATTTATCCTCTCGCACAGAACTTGGTAATAGCAAGATAGTGAATTGCAGGTGCAACATGATGCAACTTTTAACATTTAGATGACATTAACTTGGACCCTAACGAAGAATTGGCTACTTAAAACAGTTGGACCTCAACTATGACTAATAGTCGCATGTTTTTCACTCGTGACTTTGGATCATCAGAAGACCCTAAGGCCCAAAACCCGACAAAATTCACCTTGAAGGTTTTAGTAGAAAACGATGTTCACAAGCTCAGTTAGACTTAAAATCAACCAGGAAAACGTCTAATATTAACTTAAAACAACAAAAGCCTTAAAAAAGAGACGTTCTTACAAATCATAAAAACATTGCAGCACAACCAAATTTGACAAAAGACACAAATCGTGATTCAGAGTTTCAGTTGGCTAAATAATCCAATTCGAAGAACTCAATAGCATCATCCAATGGTCTTGGCAACACATTTAACAATAGAACATAACCCTCTTCACATTATCCCTAAGCTAGGGGAGTGGTCTAACGGCAGCATTGGCTCCAGGAATTCTTGTACTCCTTGGACCTGGACCCGCACCTCAACCAGCAGCTCCACTTGTCATCGACCCACTGTCAGATGTTTCCGGCTCCATGTAGAAGCGAGCACGAAAAGCGGCCAAATGGGCATAATACGCAGGAGGCACTGTCAAAAAGTATAAGAATAATATGATAACAGTAATATACAGTGTGAGCTGAAAAAAAAAAAAGCATGGAAAGCCAATTAAAAGAAACCTACCAATGGAAATGGAGCGTGTGCCCCTTGCATATCTACAGAAGTTAAATATGAAACCAATTAGCAATCATCCCTTAATGCTTATTTGGTAGGGCGTATTGAAAATAAGAAGTTAGAAATTTGTGTATCATACTGTCAAGTCCAATATACCAAGAGTCTTCAATGGATTTTCGCAGCCAAATACCTCAATCTTCTGTAGGGTTAGAATGTACCCAAAATCGGAAGGGATCTGAAAATGCTGGCAGCTTTGCAACACTAGTCTTTCGAGTCCAGGGAAATGAGCATAATTGGCATTCCAATGTTCGATCTGTACCGCATCCAGTTCCAAGTATTTGAGTCGTACGAATTCACCTATATTTGTGTCCCACTGTTTTCCCTCAATTGTATCATCTCGTAACTTGAGAACCTCAAGGTCGGGTAACTCACCAATTATCTTCATCTGCTTCCAAGATAAATCAAAGTAACGGAGAGTTAGCTTTCTAAGATTCACGGGTAAACTGATCAATTCGGGACTAATAACATGCTTCTATTAATTAGATCCATTAAGTATTCCTGTGCCACATCCTCTGAGCTCTTATCTTCTATTTTCCCTATAAATCCTTCAGCATGCCATAACATTATCAACTTCTGTACTGGGATTTCCCTTCCTTTCTCAAATACTCCAAAGTAAAGAAAACATGGTTTCAAGTACATTGGTAAATCATTATAACTCTGTTCTAGCACACTCATGTATTCATTTGTCTCTTTAGAGATGTATGAAGTTATATTTTCAGCAACTTCCATCCATAAAGATCTTTTTTTCTCCAAATTCTTAAGCACTGAAGCTATCATAACAATTGTAATTGGTAATCCACCACAATTTCTTGCAATTTTCTTTCCGACATCTACCAACTCTGGAGGGCAGCGTTCTTTGTTGAACACCTTCCATTTCAATAAATCCCAACTTTCATCCTCCACCAGGAAACGGAGAGGATAGTTGCTATTATATGAAGCCATCATGGCCACATCCATGTTTCGGCTGGTGAACAATATCCTTCTTCCATTGCGGTCATCAGGAGGCGTCTTTTTATATCCATCCCACACATTTACATTCCGCACATCATCCATGACGATAATGTATCTCTTCCACTTTAAAAAACTGTAGAGCATAGCAGCCAAGATTTCATATTCCATATTCAGAAATTGTTCTCTGTTATAGGTGCTCATTGACATCAAAATGTCAATTAACATATTTTTCCTCTGGTAATTTTGAGAGACAACACACCAGATCCTCTTTTCAAAATGATAACTAATAGTCGTATTGTTCTATAACCTATTTGCTAATGTTGTCTTGTCAAGTTCAGGCAAGCCAGTAATGGAAATAACTTGTAGTCTGCCTGGACTTGGCAAGACAACATTAACAAATAGGTATATTGGTCGTGCTATTTTCCTCGCGTATTGGTCCTAATCCAATTCTTCCAGCACCAGCTGCACTACTTGGGCAAGACATCTGGGAGACCAATATATCAAATATTCTATTAGTTTGTGAAACAATCATTTCTTCTGATAAAACGATAGTTTGCAAATATAGTAATTTATTTTTCTCAAAACTTATATAATTGTCCTGGATATTAAACTCCAACAATAATGTTGAATGGGTAAATCTTATATATTAAACCCCAACAATAAGGAAGTGCGTGGACTGATGGTGGTACAAGAAATTATATATTTCAACAAAGAAGTCTCCAGACTCCAGCGGCCCATTATCATATATTCAACAATTAATAATGGTTTTGTTTCTTTTCGTAATTGGAGAGAAGGAACCACCAACCCTAAATCCCTAATCAAGCGAGTGATTAAATTCACAAAATTCACAAGCCGAAAAAAATATGCAAACTTAGTAACTTACTTTGGAGTTTGGCCACTGATGGAAGCCGGAAAGAAGAGAAAAAAAGGGGAAAATATGAAGAAAGAACTAAGAAGAGAGGAAAAGAGAGAAGTCGTCTCACGGTAGACTAGTCACGGACTCACCGGCCACCCCTCACGGCTTGTGCTGTACTGCTGTTGTGACTTGTGCATTTCACATTTCACTGGCCAGTAGGTTTAGTAACTATAACATTTGAGGGGGTTGTGGGCCTTGTGGCCCATAACCATGAATTTGGCCATAATAACTGTTGAAGTAGAGTAGGGTTAGAAAATGGATTTTTTTTTTTTTAAATTCTTCACAGGATGCCCCGCCCCACCTCGTGACCCGAGACGGGGCTGCGATCCCCGCCCAGCCCCGCCAACCCTTCGAGACGAGTTTTTTTGTCATCACTACACACACGAGAGCAAGAGCAACGGGCAGCATATGTAAGGGAAAAGAGAAGGCTTTAGGTTAAAAATGTAATAAGGCCAACAGGCAGTATTATAAAATGCGTAATGTGTTTCGATGCGTCGAGACCGAGAATCAAGAATC
>CAIGRT010124230.1:0-17376 GCA_903798405.1 Fraxinus platypoda | reverse complement strand
TCAAATCAAAATTGGAATAAGATAGTCACCAAATTTCCTATTTTGTCCGTCCGTAAATAGAAAAGTAGGTCCTTGACTTCTAATTCTTTATAATTGGTCATCATCCTTCTAAGTTCATAAAGTCTTGATCCGATGCATGTTTCAAAAGTTTGAGATTTAGCCCCCTAACTTTCCAACTGTCAACTTTGTCTCCCAAAACTCATGAATTTCATCAAATTGCTTCAACTGATTAATTGCACCCCAAATGATCTTCAAGTGCCTTAATCAATCTCCAATTAAGTTTAAAATCACCATTTTTCACACACATTACACTCACATCTGATTTTCACCTACAAATCACATAAGTATACTTAATTATGTAAAAAATTGCTCCGTTAGTCATAAGTTGTTAAGATTAAAAGAAAAACACACTTATCAAGAACAAAGACTTCGTATAGTAGGATCACATGAAAAATATAAAATTTGGAAAACTATTAGATGTTCACATTGGCCAACTTGTTTTATTAATTAAGTATATTTGTTTGCCAACTTGCTTCACTATATGCATTGGAGACGATACAACTCTAATTATTTATTTGGAAAACTATTAGATGTTCATATAGGCCGTGTCAGTAATTAATTATGTAAATTGATTTTCTTTGAAGTGACATAGAAAAGTCTATATGCATGTGAACTCTTATACAAATAATATTTGATTGGTTTTGTAATTTATATAATAATCAAATTTAGAAATAGTTATCAACCCTCTTCATATTTGAACACATTTCAATCAATAAAATTCTGCGTCTTGAAACTTTATACAAAGATTTTAAAATCTATTGCTTCTGTATTTTTTAGTCTAAAGAAAAACATACAGTTCTAAAACCTAATAGATCTTCTTGCAAAGCTCGAATTTATAGTAATAAACAAGCTTTTGTTATTACTCTTAATATTTTTCAATGTCTTCATTATCCTTTGAAGGAAAATTTTGGTTTGATATTTCGATTAAAACAAATTTATAAGACATTTGATACAAAAATCGGATAAATTTATGCAAGACTATTGTTCAAGTTGCTTTAAACAATATGAACAGATATCCAAATTTAATCGATTTCTTAAGGCCATTGGCAATAAGAAACGAAGATCAAGGAGCCGGAAGCGAGATGGTAGATGAATAGTTGACAAAGTCAGTCCTCGTTGAAGTGCTGCTATACACAATTGAAGAATAAACGTCAGATCAAATTATTTATTATTTCTCTGAAATTCTTTGGGCTATATAAAGTGGTGACAATCTCAGTTCATTTATCGTGCCCATTGTATCAACTAATATCTGTAATTAAGAAAGCAGTTCGCCTCTCATCTTTCCATCCTTGGTAGTTACATCCTCTCTCTAATATTTGTTCTTACACATAATTTTTCATTTGTTTCTTATAATAACTTCTCATTTGAAGCTCTACATACCCTTACAAGTTTCCATTTGATGCATTCGTTTAGCATTGATGTATTTCTTTTAATTATTCATTCAATAGGCAATCCAATCCTATAGCTTTTAATTTGAAGCATTGCATAACCTTTTCGCATTTTTTTTTTTTTTTCGAAGTAGAAGATGCTTTGGTGAGATATTCACGAACAGAAAAAGATCGTAATTAGTTTGATAATGATCAAGTGATAGTTTTCAATTAAAGTTTCTTTCTTGAAAAAGAAAGAAGTTTTCAATTAAAATCCTTCCCTTTAATTAAGTTTTTTACAATGTTTAATCATTTCCCATAATAATATTTTCATTTAACTCCTTGTGCATGATACCATTTCTTATGCTTTTCTCATAATTTTCACTTAATAAACTACCCTATTGAAAAAAAAAAAAAAAATCATCTAACGAACTCCCAATTCTTGCTTTCGTGGAAAAATATGTGTAGGTACTTAGCACAATGGATAATAACAATTGCAGCAAAAGGATTGAAGAACTCCAGGAAAATACAAGAAAAGAATTACAAAGAGCTTCGGACCCAATGGCAGCAATGGAGTTGATAGATACACTGCAATGGCTAGGAATTGCATATAATTATAAAGAAGAAATAGATTTATGGTTGAACAAGTTATCTAATTGGGATGCTGGTGAAGATCTCCATGCAACTGCCCTACGTTTTCGACTGCTTAGGAATGAAAGATGGCCAGTTAGCTGCGGTATGTCATTTTCTTTCGTTATTAGTACGGTTTGAAGACACTCTTAAGACACCTCTCGATTAATATGAAAATAATGAAGGATAAACTTTTAGTTGCTGATTGGGCTCCATTTTCTAAAATTCATTTTTTTCTAAACTCATTTTAATTAAACATTATCTCAATGAAATAATTTTGCATGTAAATAAATAAAAAAAAAATCTTAATGTTAACCACGCATTCTTAAAAAAATCACAGTTACAAAACTCATTTTTTCACAAAAATAGGGTCAAGAATGAAATTGTCCAAATTAATTATTCAAGAATAAATCTTGTTTTGCCTACTATATAATTAGTCTAACTTTGGAAAGACTGGACGAAATGGACGTGACTTGCCCACTCTAAAGGATGAGAAAAGAAATGAAATAAACTTTTTTGGTCAAATACAACGTTATACACAGTTGTATTAGGAAAGTTCTTTAAATTATTTGGCTAATATTTATAAACTATTCATGAGCATTCAAACAACTTTTAATTGACACATTTCGAGATATTTACAAGTAGTACATACTTATGATTTCGGGATCAATAGGGGGTAGATATTCTCATATTCATCACTTGTTTCTATCTATATATAATTTAAATTATTTAAAAATACTTCTGAAATATGCTTTAAGTTAATTACACCTAGTGAATGATATTTTACCATTACGTTTTATATCTCTATAATAGACACGGAAAGCAGTGAATTAAAAAATAAGAGGTCTTAGCATATGTTAGCAAGGAGACAAAACTTTATTTGTTTTAGCTAATCTTCATCTCTAATATTGACTTATCACTAATTAATTATTATTATCATTATTATTCTTAACTGGCAGATGTTTTCAAGAAATTCATGGACAAGAATGGAAAATTCAAAGAGTCCTTGAACCAAGACACAAAGGGGCTTTTGAGTTTATATGAAGCATCATCCTTGGGTGCATTTGGTGAGGATATACTTTCTGAGGCCATGAAATTTTCAGAAACTCACTTGACACAGTGCATTCCTGGCATGGGACCACAGCTTCGTAGACAGGTGACCCGAACCCTAGAACTCCCTAGACACCTGACAATGGCAAGGCTTGAGTCCAGACTCTATATTGATGAATATAGCATGGGAAGCAATTTCAGTCCAACTCTACTTGAGCAAGCAAAGTTAGATTACAACAAGGTCCAATCCTTGCACAGAATAGAGCTTGCTGAGTTATCAAGGTAACACTACACTTTTGACCAGTTTTATATGTTTGACTAGAAATATAAATTCGACAAAAAATTGATAGTTGCCTTGTCATGTATATTGTCTAGTACCCCACTAGTTCAATATACCAAATATGCATGCTTAGGGGTGGCAATCGAGCCGAGCCGGCTCGTTATCACCGAGCCACGAGCCGCTCTATAGGCTCGGCTTTTGACGAGCCCGAGCACGAGCCGAGCGGCGGGCTCACTAGGCTCGGCTAGTTTTTTCACGAGCGGCTCGTGGGCTCGTGAAAAAACACTAAAAAAAAAAAAAATAATAAAAAGCTAAGAAAAGCAAAAAATAAAAAATAAAAAAATAAATTTGGCCAGCGGCTCGGCTCGGCTCGCGAGCTCGCCCACGAGCAAACGAGCCACGAGCCGGCTCGGCTCGTGAGCTCGTGGCTTTTAAGGGCCGAGCCGGCTCGGCTCGGCCCATTGACATCTCTATGCATGCTATATAATCTGGATGGATAAAACTACTTTGTCAGGAGGATTTGACAGAAAGTTTGACATAATTGCATGTCGCAGTGGATGATGAGATAAAAAAAATTGTCGTGTTTTAATCTGTCCAACGATATAATGTTATGTGACATTATGTCAAACTTTATTAACCTTGATATTCATGTAGCATGATTGAATCTGGATACACTTTTACAGGGTTTCAACTATCCATTTGAATTCACATCACTTTTTCTCCATTTATTAAGAACTCGTTATTGTTATTTAGAGTGTGTTTGGGAGTGATTTTGGCAATCAAAAATCAATTTTTGGGTCAAATCGGAAGGGCCCACTGACAAGTTAGTCTTGCACAGCATCTACACAAATTGGAAATGAATTACCATATTATCCTCCATGGGAGAGAGGAATGGATTGGGTTGGTGAGGCGTGTAATGAGGATAAATTGGGAATTTGGAGTCTTATGGCATGACTTGGTACTTCAATGTTGTCAGATTATATTGAATTAAAAAATCAGCAACGGTCTGATTTTTGCTCTTTAACGGTCCGAATTTTAATGGACCGTACGCCCAGACACGGCCTTACTTTCAAATTTAAATTCAAGATTTTCAATGACATTAGGTGGTGGAAGCAATTGGGCCTTGTCGAAAAACTGAGTTTTGCACGTGATCGGCCTATGGAATGCTACTTCTGGACTATAGGAGGACTTCCAGAGCCGAAGTACTCAGGAGCGCGGATTGAGCTGGCAAAAACTATTGCCATTTTGTTAGTAATTGATGACATTTTTGACACTTATGGATCCATAAGTGAGCTCTCTCTCTTCAACAATGCAGTTCAAAAGTAAGTTATAATTGTCTAATCCTTTTTCGATTGAACTCCAGATAAATTTATCGCATAATAAAAATACAATGTCATGAATTTTTTTCTTAACCATATATAGAACAATACATAGAAATGCAATGATAATCGGAAAAAAATTTACATGACTTTCTTCCTTAATCTTGTTTAGTCTTATTCAGTGTAACATTTTGAATTTGCAGATGGGATCTTGATTCAATCGAGCAACTTCCTGAATACATGAAAATATGTTATATGGCACTTTACAACACTACAAACGAGATTGCTTACAAAATCCTCAAAGAACAGGGCCGAAATGTTCTCCCTTCCCTTAGACGAGTGGTAACACATTTCAATAAAAAAAAATTCATTCCTTTTAATGGTTTTCCGTTTAGGATACATTAACGAATATTATCTAAAAGTTTACATTTGAATAGATGAGAAAACATGTCCATTTTGGTTAACATTATAAGTAATGTTATTTTGCAAAATTTATTTTTCAGTGGATGAATACCATCGAAGCTTTTATGGTCGAAGCCAATTGGTTTAGCAGTGGACATGTACCTAATCTTGCAAATTACCTAGAAAATGCAGTAACAACATCGGGGTCATACATGGCATTGGTCCATATTTTCTTCTTGCTTGGGGAAGGAATTAGTCTTGGAAATGTAAAATTAATGGAGAAACCATATCCAAAAATATTTTCACGTTCAGGCAAGATTCTTCGACTCTGGGATGATTTGGGCACTTCAAAGGTAATTAATTAATTAATTAAGTTCAATAGTTATGAAAAATCAGACAAATATTATGTTCAAATTGTTGATCAGAAATAAGATTTGATGAAATTAAAGCTTAGTTGCTTCTTATTGTTCAATATAATCCTTCCAAACAACTACAGTATTTTCCAGTACTTCTCCTTAGTCCTTACCAATTATACCAATTAAATGATAGGGTTAAAAAGATTTTAAAAAAATAAAAAAAATGATGTTTTGTGAAAAGAAAAATGATATACTAATCCAACAAGGAGTTATGTATCACAAAGCACAAGATTTTGGGGAAATAAAGCAACAAACAGAAAGGGGAAAAAAATCTCCAACATAAGTTGTAAAAAATTATATTAATAATTTCGGGATGAACTCATTTGTCAGGAAGAGCAAGATCGAGGAGATAATGCTTCGAGTATACCTTTGATCGTGAAAGAGAAGAATTTACCATCGGAAGGTGAAGCTAGGGAATACATAAAGAAACTCATTGGCAATTTATGGAAAGAGCTTAACATGGAGCTAATCAGTTCAAATGGCTTGCCCTTACCCCTCATTAGAGCCTGCTTTAATATGTCAAGAACTTCACAAGTTATTTATCAACATGAACAATATAGCTACTCCTCTGGTGTGGATAACTTTGTTAAGTTCTTACTTTTGATGCCTATTTGTAATTGAACACTAAAGATTGCATGATGAGAGTTAGAAACTTGTTTGTACTTTTACTTTTATCAGTGTGACCAAGAATAAATGTTTGTACTTTTACTTCAATATCCAGGAAACCAATCCTGGAGATTATGTTATTTATGTTAGCTTGTCTTCTACAAATTATTATTTTGCTGAAATAGATTGACTATTTGTTAGTCACTTAAATAAATACTACGCCCCCGTTTGGTGCATATTTTGAAGGTAAGAATGCATTTTTACTGTTGATGTGAAGGGGAATATATGGTTGAAAAAGAAGGAAAAATTATTGATGTGATGGAAAATATTATTTTATTGAAGAATGTGTGGTTGAAAATTAGTAGAAGAATGAGAATGAAAAAAATAATGTGTATTCATTTACTTCGATTAATGGAATAAATGTTGCATGGTATTAATAATTGAGAAAGCAATTAAGCGCCTTCAATTACTTAGATATAATATAACTAGTCCATGATCAGTTGACAAAAGTTTTTTTTTTTTTAGATGGTATAGGTTGACATTTTTCTCCTATGGTTGACTATTTGATCAATTGAGGTGAACAGTCTTGCCTTAAAGAGTGACGCCTCATGTGTAGTGATACTGGTGCACTCGGAGTGCTTTAGACTGGTCTGTGTGTGTAAGGATTTAATTCTATAGAATGTCGTTGTGAAGAATTAAATTTCACTTGGCCATCGAATGAATTACATGTGTGGTGTTGTACAAATAAGATGTTGAAAAAAATAATCACCCCAACAAAATTTTTTTTCTTTTGTTTTTATATAATTGAAATCCATGATTACATAAATAATCATATATAGACTTGGGAGACTATTATTACTCCTCGCCATCGAGGCTCCTAGTGGAAACCACGCTGTAGTCCACGTGAAGATATTGAGTCAAATCTGACTGAGTCAACAAATACCCAACTGGTCAAAATAAAGAAGTCAAAAAAGAAGCTAATGCCCTTTGATCCGAAACTCCTTTTAGCCGAAGCTCTCGCTCCATCTAAAACTCCTTTTAGGCCGAAACACTTCCTGTCTTTTAAGGATCTGTAGGCATTTTTTAGGAATAATTGATGTAACTTTTAAAATAATAAATATCAGGATTGTCAGCCTATGTTATAGGATGGTTGACCCATTGTCAATATATTAAATGTAGAGCAGCTTGAGAGATGAGGCGACGTGATTCTTATCCAACGGCCAACACATTATCCAGAACTCTATAAATAAGCAACTCTTATAACATTTGTGAATAATGCTACTCTTTATACTTAAAAGACATATACGATCTCTTCTCTTGTTAATTCTATATTCAATTGATTGAGTTTGGATTATTTTTACCTTGTTTGAGTTGTTTGTAATTGCTTGCAAAATCATCTTCAACCATATAGTCGGTGTTCGAACATTTTCGTCTCACGTCGTAGAGCATGTCCCACGTCATCAATGCCAACCCTTTTCTGTTCGAATCTTCGATCAAAATGTGTTGTAATTTGCTCGTGTGGACGTGAGTGGGCTGGGTATCTGTTGTCCACGTAACCCTTACAAAAATCATGGTCAACATATTAGTGCCCTCTATGGGAAGCTCGTACATTCAAACCACGAAAAATATGTTGAAAAAGATGGTAAGAAGATACATTTTTTGGAGTTTTTTGCTTTTGAAGAAAAGACTTTGTTCTTGAAGAAAGAACCACCAAATACTCTAAGAGAAACCGTTTGTTGGATCCCAGTATATTCCTTGAGAAGGAATATCATTTGCATAAGAAAAACCAAGCTGCTATTGAAAAGAACGTTGCTATAAGTTCTGACAATGAAGAGTCAGCACCTCGGAGAGCTAGGTAACACCCTAAAGAAGGGGAACCCTCGCACGCTGTCCTGACGATCCTTCATCAATTTCATCAACATCGACCTGCTAGACTCACCAAGAAGATAGTCACAATGACCGCAAACATGAGGGATATTACCCAGCAAAATATTGTCATCCAAAAGCTATTTAGGAGTATACAAAATCAGGGAGGATACCCAATCCCTCCATATGTAGCTCATGGAAATGATTTCTCTCACAACCCTCTACGAAGGAATTATTAGCATGACGAAGAGGAGGTTCAAAGCCAAATGACTTGCTATCAAAAAAGGGAAGTTGAGGTTGATTTATCCACTAACTATGCCACTGATCGACCCAATGAGGTTCCATTCAACTTTCCTCAAAATTATGAACTGAAAGTTATGCCCCAGAGATTAATTAGTGTCTTCGACAGGTTAAGCCCTAGAAGGCCTAGACATAGGCAGGCTCAATCTCCATTTGTATCTAGAAATAGTTAGCAGGGACCACCTCGGTTTGGAAGACAGAATGAACATACTCATGGAAACCTACCTCAAAATCCTCCAACTAGGAATAGGCATCATAGGAGGGCTGAACGTGCCAGAAATCAAGCAGGATCATCCTAACCATCTCGAGGACCACAAGTCAAATAAGATGAAGACTCTGATAAACCACAAAGGTCTTGTGACGTTGATGACGATGATGATAACCTACCATTCTCTCAGGGAATTAGGGATGCCCCATGTCCCAAGATACTTTGTGCTTCCTAAAATTCTCAAGTACAATGGAAGAAGTGTACGAAGCGCCTAACAACTTGAAAATTCACATATACTTAAGGGGTTCCATTTCTGTTGTAAAATGTAGAGCATTCCACTTGACCCTAAGTAGAACAGCTGAAGTATGGTACACTAGACTCCAAAATAAAGTATCGAAAATTGGCCAGATTTTAAGAAGGCTTTCCTTAAATGTTTTGCGACTAGCAAGGAAGGTGAAGAGCCAATACAATACCTCCAAGACATGAAGTAGTAGCAAGGAGAGTCATTGAAAAGTTTTTTTGTCCCGTTTAACTGATGAAATGACTTATTGTGTACAAGTTACCGATAGGGAAGCCCTATAAGCCCTAAGGGAGGGCTGGATATGAATTCTCTCTTTTGGAGGGACATGTAAAACAAAGATCCCACCAATTATGACACCCCCGAGACGTACCTCCTAGGTAAGATAGATTGCCTAGGAGAGTTGATACTAGGCGTCCCGTTCAAAATGACAACCCACGAAGATGATAGAACGATGGGGAAAGACTTAGGGACCCTCAATTGGGGGAGGAGTTCAACCCATTACTTTTACACAATGTGATGCAACTTGCCTACATTATTCACATTGTGATGCCCTAGTAGTAAAAGTATAGAATGAAATTGCCTTAGAAGAATGTTATTGGATAATGGGAGTTTGGTTAATATCTTATTTGAAGCAACTTTTGACAAAATGGAAGTGAACCATAAGTTGACCCCCATGAGCTCTCCCTTGTATGGCTTCACCAGCGATAGTATCATCCCTAGGGAAAAATCACCCTAGCAATGGATATGGGAACGACACCATTGACTGCTCATCATTTTATAGCGTTTTTGGTTATGGACAATCGTTATGCTTACCATGGAGTTCTAGGAAGATTGGCGTTGAAAGAACTATGGGCTGTTACGTCTATTCAACACTTGTGTACGAAATTTCCTACTGAAACGGCATCGCCACTATTAGAGGTGAACGAATGTGTACAAAAAAATGCTATTTGAAATCCTTCGAGAAGGTCAAACCTAGGGACGTCAACGTAATTTTGATGGACATTGTCGTGAACGACGTCCCTGAACAATGGCAGAACCCTGAACAAGGGGAAGATGTCGAAATGATAGACGCCTCTGAAGAAGACGATGTCTGTAAAGTGATAACAGTCCCTGAAAAAGGAAGAGCTGCTGAAGTAGTGTCTAAATTTGATGAACCGGATCCTCTCATCATTGATTGCGAACCTCAAACAACCTCAGTGGAAGAATTGAAAAGTTTTCCAACGAATCCGTAGGATCCCACCAAATCATTGCAGGTGGGAAAAGATCTGTCAACGGAGACTAAGGAAAAACTGAAATGCTTGTTATGCAAAAAATTGGATATCTTTGCATGAAGACATGATTGGTATGAACCCCAAGAATTAGTTTCCATCACTTAAAGATTGATCCTAAAACTGTATCTCATCGACTAGAAAATGAGAGCCCTCAACCCAGAGACATATAAGGCCCTAAAGGATGAAGTGAATAAGTTAATTGACAATCGCCTCATACGAGAATCAATTTATCCGAAGTGGGTATCAAATCCTATCTGGTTAAAAACATAATGGTAAGTGAAGGGTATACTTAGATTTTTCCTATCTCAATCAAGATTGCCCAAAGGATAGCTTCTCACTTCTACGAATAGATCAACTCGTTGATTCTACTGCTGGGCACGACTTCATAGACGCCTATTCAGGCTATAATCTGATACCAATGTACCCAGCGGATGAAGAGGACACGTCTTTCGTAATGGACATAGGTCTTTATTGCTATAAGGTGATGCCCTTTGGGTTAAAAATGGCAGGCCCACATATTAGAGACTTGTTAATAAGATGTTCGCAGACCTCATTGGAAAGACAAAGGAGGTGTATGTGGGATATGCTTATGAAAAGTTTGAAAGTAGAGGATAATGTAAAGCACCTTGATAAAGCTTTTCGAATACTGCAAAGGTACAGGATGAAACTTAACCCCTCAAATGAGCATTTGGAATAGTCGTAGGAAAGTTTTTGGGTTACATGGTTAACCAAAGGAGCATAGAGGACAATCCTAAAAACATTAAAGCCCTGATCGAAATGAGGTCACCCCAGAACCCTAAAGAAGTACAGAGCCTCACTGGGTACATAGCAACTTTGAACCACTTTGTCTCAAAAGATACTGATAAGTGTCTACCTTTCTTCAAGGTTCTAAATGGAAGTAGGAAGTTTTAGTGGATGGAGGAGTGTGAAGTAGCCTTGCAAGAGCTGAAAAAACACTTGGGACAGGCTCCTCTCCTCTCCAAGCCCAAGGCCGATGAACCCCTACAACTGTACTTATGCTATTAGTTCGGTGCTTGTAAGGGAGTAAGATGGTCACCAACTGCCTATTTATTATGTGAGTAAAACACTTCTTGTAGTTGAGACTTGTTATCCAAAGATAAAGAAGCTGGCCCTCTCTTTAGCGACTGCTTCTCGAAAATAAAGACCATACTTCCAGACCTATACCATACAAGTGCTAACCAATTTCCCACTCAGCAAGTGCACCAAAAGCCTGATGCTTCAAAAAGAATGATGAAGTGGGCTATAGAGCTTAGTAAGTTTGATATTGTGTTTAAAACAAAGGGATGCTGTTAAAGGCCAAGCCTTGGCATACTTCATGGTAGAATTCGCTCATATTCCGAAAATGGAAGAGGAAATGGAACATGTCGAACCTCTCACTTGGAACCTATTTGTTGCTTGTTCTTCTAGAGGTACATGATCTGTGACAGGAGTGGTCCAGTCAGCCCAGAAGGACATAAGCTTAATTATGCTGTGAGGTTCAGATTCAAGGCTACCAACAATGTAGTAGAGTACAAGGTCCTTTCTAGCTAGCCTCAAATTGGCTAGGGAGATGCAAGTAAAGAGGATAGTTATCAACAATGACTCTCAGTTGATAGTGAAACCGATTAATGTCAGTTTCTCAGTTATGGATAAAAGCATATCAGCATATCTGAAATTGGTAATTTAATTTGTTCCAAATTTTAAAAAGTTTGAGTTGGCACAGATGCCACACATATGAAATACCCATGCCGACGCTCTTTCAAAACTAGCAAGCAATAAAAATTCTGAACAATTTACTATTGTGCCTATAAAACACCTCCATAGACCCTCAACTTCTAAAGGTGAAGAGGTGGTGTAGGTTGAAGATACTCCTACATGGATGCAGCTATTATAGCATTCCTCAAAGATCAAGCATTACCCTCCGACAAAGAGGAGGCGTAGAAGCTCAGGAGACAAGCTACTCGTTTTGTTTTCCATGATGATGTGATATACAAAAGAGATTTCTCCCTACCCCTACTCCGATGCATAGGTGGCGAATAAGCCACCTATGTGTTCCAAGAAATTCATGAAGGGGTTTGTAGCAATCACACAAGAAGGGGTTTGTATCTCTAGCCCTTGGCCTTTTACCAAATGGGGAATTGATCTTACAGGACCGCTACCTAAGGGAAAGGGAAAGGTCAATGCCGGTTTTGCTATCGTCGTCATTGACTATTTTACTAAGTGGGATAAAGCTGAACCTCTTGCTAAAATTACAGAAGCAAACACTTCTAAATTTTTATGATAGAACATTATATGCTGATTTGAAATTCCCTACTCAATTGTTTTAGATGATGGGCAGCAATTCGATAACAAAAAGGTGAAAGACTTATGTAAGAACCTAGGGATCAGGAAGTACTTCTCCACTCCCACCATCTTCAGGCTAATGGACAGGTGGAGATAGTCAATAAAATTATCAAGTATACCCTCTAAAGAAAGTTGGATGCTTGCAAAGGGGTTTGGGTGAATGAGCTACCTCAGGTTCTATGGGCTATATGAACTACTAACACGACAGCTACTGGAGGAACTCATTTTTTTATAGCTTATAGAGTAGATGCTATGAGTAGTTGAAGTAGATCTACCATCTCCTCTTCGCTTACAGTTCAATGACATATCTAACGACGAGTTGAGAAGGTATGAACTTTATTTCCTTGATGAAAAGAGGAATGAGCCCAAGTAAAGTTAGATACGTACCAACGAATGATGACCCGGTACTACAATTATAATGTTAAGAAGAAGTCCTTTCGTTTGAATGATCTTGTATTGAGAAGAGTATTCATATCCTCTAAAGAACCAGGGATGGGACTCTTGGCCCCAACTTGGAGGGCCCCTACCGCATCAAAGAAGAGGTTCAACCTAGAACCTATATGATTGAAAGTTTGGATAGAAAGGCATAACCTCATCCTTGGAATGCAAAAAACCTAATGAGGTACTATTAGTAGAAGTATAAATATTTTGTCTAATTCAATAAAAATTTACCTTCTTAAAATTCTTGGAATGAAAGAAAAGTACCTCCCAGCGACCTTATTGAAGCCTCTGCTTGATGAGCTATCCATCAAACAGTGAAGCATGAACACTTCAACGAAGAGGTGGATCCTAAAAAAGACCACCTCCTTATTTGCCAAAGCGGATAGCACATTACCCCAATGACAAAAGTCATAGAGGAAGCCTCAGCATGGATGAACCGCTCAACTCCATGCTAAGAAAACAATAAATCAAAAATCATACGAACTTATATCACTTGTACAAATTTTTAATGGGAATAAGTCTTAGTAAAGGTTGAAGAGCATCACAGAGCAATAACATATGCAAAAATTCGGTAAAACATTTAGAAAATTAACATAAGTATAATAAAAGATATTTCATTAATTAAAAAAAATTGCATGGTGTGCCAAAGATAATTAAATTTTAAAAAAAATGGTTGAAGCTAAGTGGAAGGGTTGGGCCAGCTACCAGCAACTGAATGATGGCATGAAGAGTTCTATTACATTGCTTCCGTCGGCTGGGGTTTGGGGCTCGTCTTCCTCCAAGAATTCAGACCTCAATTTCGAGGTGTTGAAGGAATGGGAATGAACCTCAATCCACCCTACCACTTTAGTGTAAGCAAACCTCCTCAAATACTTAGCGAATTATTGGTTCTCTTCAGCTAGGTGGAAATTGGCTATGTAATGCTTCACAGCATACTCGCCAAAAGATCGGGCCTCACCCCGAGCCGCCTCCAACTCTTCTATCAAGTTATTGATTCTGGAGTTCAACCCCTCCACTTGTTGTTTTGAAGAGGTACACTCTTTATTTGAAGCCTCCAGGGCCTCGCCAGCAACTCTCTAATGTATGTTCGAAGTCTCCACCTGCTTAGTCATAGAAGCCACCTCACTCTGAGACAAGTGGACTTCCTTCTTCAAATTTTCAATCTCCGCTAAAGCAGAGGGAAGCTTCACAAACTCTTCAGCTTGTTGCTTTTTGACAGCTTCAACATCGAATTTGGCTTTCCTAGCCTCTTTCTCGGCCCTGAAGGCTCTGTCAGCGAAATCTTTATTTTTCTTTTAGAGTTTTTTAAAGAGGACTTCAGCTTCTATGGCCATCCTAAAGGCCATTCTCGTTTAACTTACCATGGTAATGAAAAGGTCCACCACGTCACTAGACTCTACAAAAGTCTATTACCTTTCTGTCCAATACATGTAAAAAGTGGTGATGGCCATCTGGATCTCCGGAGGGAGCATGGCCAGAGCTTCGGAAGCTAGCTCATCATTTCTCTTCATCAGGGCGAGCTTCATCTTGGAAGGAGCAGCATCGTTGGCAAAAGAGCTCTCACTGGTTTTACCTCTCTTGGCAGGCTCCTGCTTTAAAGGCACGGTGGATGAGGACCTCTTCGAATCTCTCATTGCAGCAGTAATTAAAGATGCCATCAACTTCTTCCCCAACAAGAGCTGAGTGTGGAAGTGGAGGCCTCTTGCTGAACCACCAACGTCGGTGGAGGAGAAGGTGTATTTTTTCTTAGGGGTCTCAACTACATTTTCCTTTCTCCTACTCTTCGACAAATGATAGCTCCCACTTCCAGTAGCCTTCCAACTGACCCTCCCGACTTTATCTCTGATCTGCTTAGCTAAAGCAGAAGAGGATTTGTGCTCTTTCCCCCCAAATGAAGAGGTAGCAGCGAGGATCGAAGCCATGTCCAGGGAAGGATACTTCTTCCTCTCAAAGTCCTCTACAAAATTAAAAGAAGTATCAGCAAAGTATTCTTCATGCAATTAAACCAAATTCTTCAAAAAATCGCTGATGGGATACGAGGCGCTCGAACTTGTATGAAGATAGGTGACAACAGTAGACTTCCTCTATCACATCAAACTTAGCTTCTGAGAGGTCGAAGAGATCAACCGAACCTACAGAATTAAGATGGTCAGAATACAACAACTATATAATAAAAGTAATGTGCCTGCAAGAATCAGAGGTACACCCATGTGCTTCAGAATAATGGGTGGGAATCATTAGCTAAGGAACCCTATCACCCTCATAGATCTGCCATTTTTCACTAACCTAAAACTAGGTCTCCTTCCACCCCTTAATGGAGGAAGAGAGGTTGTTGACGAAAGGAGAATGGGCTCTAAGGAACATAGCGAGTACCAACACTTGGAGTCACCCTTCCCCAAGATGCTAGGCTGGAAGAGGATTTAGAACACATGAAGAAGCATATCCTCACATTGGAAGGTCTTTTTCCACAAAAATATGTCCCCACTAATTGTGCCCATGCATTGGGGATGAGCTGGTTAGGTGCCAACCCATACGACCTAAGTATGGCTCTAAAGAATGGATGAAGGGACAGACAAAGTCCTCCTTTATAAGATATTTAATAATCGCCACACAACCTTGCCTAGGAAAGCAAGCCATCTCCTTAGATAAAGAGGCTAGGAGTTCGATCGTGTAAGGTATACAGTATTTCTCTCTGATTTCTGCAAAGTAGGCGACGATGACTTTCAACAGGATTTTAGCAACCCCCAACCAGCATCATAATCTAAGTGACCCTCCCTATGGGTTAGCATACTCTGGCCTGCCCTAATGGCTTAGACCAATCAGTCGTGTTAGTGCTGATCACACCCATTTCGGAAGCTACAGAACTTAAATCTACGTTCACCCACCAAAATTTGGAGAACTCATGATTCGAAGAGAATAAAATGGAAAACTAAAGATAAAAGGAATATTCACAAAGTCAAGGAATGAATAGAGAATATCACCATAATTCTTAGAAATGGCTGGAAAAAGTCTCAAGAATTCTAAAAATGCAAAGAAAGGAATGTGTAAATTTGTTTTTTGCAAAGTAAAGAATCAAAGGGCTAAAGGATTTGCATTTTATAGGCGGGGGTCATCAACCCAGCCATTGGACCTGGATTATAACCATCTAACCGTTTATTTAAGATTCAATGTGAACCATTCATAGCGTCTGCTGCTTTGCCTTCTATGGTTCAGATCAGAGTGTCTGAATCATGCATGCCACTACATTTGTCTCCCATAAAACATGTGTGCAGCAGTCATCATTGCTCATTAAATGCAAGCAATGGTTGTGTGTACGAAAAGTTGAACAACTTCAATTGTGTTTTTTTAAAAACTACAAGACAGCAAATCATTTGGGTGCAATAACTAAGGATGCCTCATGTTCCCAATGTTTCAAGACACGCCTCATCAGTATTAATGCGTTACAGCCTCAGCAAATAGTAGAGGTACCCTACCTCAACCTCAACATGAATAGCTTCGACGAGGTTCCAGATATACAAAACCACTTCTGATCAAACAGACTTGGATAAAAGGACCTCAAATTATGCTCTTCAACCTTTTCCAAATAAATAAGAACTTCAAAGTAGACAATTTATAAAACAACGTAAAGATCGAAAGGCCATTTCTAAAATTCATCTTCATCTTTGGAATTACATTCTTAGGACGTTTTGAAGGAGAAAACCTTAACTATATTATGGTTAAAGTTGGGGTAATTGTGCATGATTAAGAGTCCAACTCGCAAATTATACCTAAAGCAGTATTTGTATTCTCATCGTATAACAGAAGGTACATCCTTAGAAAATCACCTTGCTATCTTTAAAGAAATTGTCACTAATTTGGAAACCTTGGAGGTTAAGTATGGTAGAGAGGATTTGGGGTTGATTTTGTTGTGTTCGTTCTTCAATTCATATATGTCGTTTAGAGACACGATATTAAATAGTCGTAAGACATTGTTGTTCACACTGGTTATGAGAGGGGCAGTTCGAAGTCTAACTCTGGTAATAATGTTTGTAACTATTGCAAGAAGAAGTGATACATTAAGAAAAATTGATAAAAATTGCAGAATAAAGAAAACATGGCTGCAAATTAGAAGGGAAAGCAACAATATACTTAAGGTGAAGCAGATATTACATAGAACTATTTGAGTGACGGAGAAATTTTCATTATTTTTTACGCTGATTCCAAACCTAATGAGGATTGGATACTCGATATAGCTTGCACTTTTCATATTTATCCCAATCGGAATTTATTTTCTGCATATGAAGAAGTTTCTAAAGAAATTGTAGTTGTGGAAAACAATGCACCATGTAAGGTAGCTGGTATTGGAAGGTTCCGAGTTAAAATGTTGGATAGGACGGTCAGGACACTTGATGCAGTGAGACATGTTCCAGATTTGAATGGAAATCTTATCTCCTTGACTACTTTTGATTCAAAAGGTTAAAATTTCATTGGTGAAAGTGGAATTTTGAAAGTTTGTAAAGGTGCCCATGTTGTGTTG
>CAIGRT010124220.1:0-10985 GCA_903798405.1 Fraxinus platypoda | reverse complement strand
TGAATTTGTTTTACATAAAAATTGTTCATTAAAGTGAATTTTTTTTTTTTTTACAATTGGTTATGAAATTTGTTTCCATCACCAAAAAAAAAAAAATGGAAAATCATTTACCACAAAAAACATGGGAAATTGTTTTCCTTAAAAAGTTGGAAAAGAAGTCACGTGAGGCCACTTTTGGAAAATAATTTTTATGCTAAATTAATGCTATCAAACATGACTTTTGCAAGGAATTGGAAATGTTTTTCCATTTTCCAAGGAATTGGGAGCCAATCAAACAGGGCCAAGAGGAAATTACAGCGCACGAGATTTTTTAACTTCCAATTCAAAATTCAGATTTACAAGTTTTTATTTCAAAAATCAGATGATAATTAAAATTTTAAATATTATTATTGTTAATATTTAAAATTTAAACTAATCCATTCCAAACCCTAAAACCAATTTCAACTCTTTTCTCCAGCTCTTCCTCTTCTCCTTTCTCACTTTCTCTACCAACCCACCCCCGTCGCGTCGCGACCACCGTTGCCATCCGATAATTCCACTCTCCTCTATGTCATCTCCTGTATCTATCCTATTTTGTATTTTTCAACGGAATCGTCCGATCTGTGACGCTCATCTCCTTCCTCTTTGTCGACGACGCAACCTCGCACTACCAATGCGATGCGGCCTATACCGTCGCTGCTCTCTCTTCCATCACCTGGTCGCTGCTCTTCCTCCCCCACCAAACGCTCCGAGCATCCTGTGACTGTTGTTGAGCTCCTCTTGAAGCGGCACCGCAGCCGTGAGTGGTGGTCATCGTGTCGTCGATGAGTGGTAGTGATGTTGGCGGTGCGATGACGTGGTGTTGAAGTTGTTGGCGGTGGTGGGTTTAGTGTTTGTGTTGGTGGTGGTGGTGGTGGTGGTTGTTCCTGTAGCAGCAACGACGGTCATATATGGTGGTGGTTGTGATCGATTAATTGGTGGATTTGATCTGAGTACGATCGCACACAATCAACGACGTTATGGTTTTGGTGATGGTTTGTGGTGATGGCGTTTGTGGATCCGATTTGTTGGGTTTTTTGGGTGGCTGTGGCGGTGATTTTCTTGGATCTTGTTGGTGGCTGTGGTGGTGGTGGTGGTTTGTTGGTGTTTGGGCAACGATTTTGTTGCTTGCGATTTGGTGTTTAGGCGACAACATTGGATAATGTTTGTGACGGTGGTTTTGTTGGTGGTTGGACGGTGATTTTATTGATTTTTGGGTGGCGATTTTGTTGATTTTTGGGAGGCGATCTGGTGTTTGGGCGACGGTGTTGGATTTTGTTGGTGCGGTGGTGACGATAATTTTGTTGGTAATTGTGGTGACGATGTGGTGGTGTTGGTGGATTTGAAGTTGAAAATTTGTTGGAGGTGACTAGCGATAATGATGGTAGGGTTGGAGATTTTTTTAGGTTGTAGGGTGGAGGTGGTGGTGGTTCTGGCGAAGGGGTTTCGATTGTTATGCTGTTGGTGGCAATGGTGAGGTGGTAGTCATAAGTGTTGGTTGTGGTCATAGATTATTTGGTTGTTTGTGACCATTAAATCGATTAATCTGTGATCGATAAACAAATTGTAACCAATGAAAAAGATAAATTGTGACCAAAAAATAATGTGTAACCTAAAAAATTGTTAATNGTTGTTTGTGACCATTAAATCGATTAATCTGTGATCGATAAACAAATTGTAACCAATGAAAAAGATAAATTGTGACCAAAAAATAATGTGTAACCTAAAAAATTGTTAATTTGTAACTTGTGACCTATAAATAAATTGTGATGTTTCAATTTTTGATCGATGAACAAATTGTGACCTATAAATTATTTGAATTGTGACGTTAAAATAATTTGTGATATATAAAATTTGTGATTTGTGACCAATGAATAATATGTGACTTATTAATTTTATAAATTTGTGACCAATGAAAAAATTGTGACCTATAAAATTTTCGATTGCGATCGAGAAATAATTTGTGACCAAATTATCTGGAATTATGACTTTAAAATATTTAATTAATTAATTTATAAATAAAATTTGAAAAAATCTGACATTTGAAATTTTAAACCTTAGCTTCTTAAATTTGAAATTGGTGAAATTTAAGCTCTTATTTATGAATTTTTCCATTTCTTTAACTCATACGTGAAAATTAGGTTAATACCAATATATTTGTGGAAATTACAACACAACGTGTATTTAAAGATGACAATTCAAAAATCAGGTATTAAGCTTAATTAAGTATAAATTAGGTATTAATTCCAAACCCTAAAAATCATTTCCCTATCTCCATCTTTCATGTCACTCTCTCTATCTTCACCTGCCGCACACATGAACGGTGCCGAAGACATGGACGGCACCAAAGATATCAAATCAACTCTTCCTCTCTATCGCTCTTTGGATTTTCATAAATGCGACGATTTCTTAACATTTTCATAGAGGGGTTTCATAAGATCAAATGAACAAAATTTGGCCCAAAAGGAGTCGTTGGAGGCCGAAACGTGAAATCTCTCACCGACGCAACATTTGATGGAGCCAATTTTAGAGTATATGTGCATCGCCAGATTCTCAACGCTCTCTAATTCTATCTTTCTTTTTCTTTTTATTTAGCTTCTGATGAGTTAACACCGATCGATTTCGCAAGTTCGAGAGAGTATTTTCATCTTTCCTTAAAGGTAATTTTTTAAACAGATACGTTCAATTAGTGCGACGACGGGTTTTGGGTTTTTATTTTGTTGGGATGGTAATTGCGGTGGTGTTGTGTGGAGATGGAGACGGAGACGGAGTTGTGATTGTTATTGTTGGTGGTGGTGGTGGTGCATAGGTCATAGTCGATTGAGCATCTGTGACCAAATCTTTTGAATATGTGACCTGTCAAATGCGCGGGTTATATGTCAAAGTGTATAGGTCACAAGCCATTGGACCAGATCACATATTCAAGAAATTTGATCAGTCATTGGATCAGGTCACGATCACATATAACAAGGGCCTTGTCAAAGTGCACAAGTCACGAGTAATTGATTCAAGAGAATTGGTCATAGACCTAAAAGATTTGTTCACATACTATTGAATTAGGTCATAAGTCATATATAAACCTCCTTGTTTTCCTTTATACGGAGACCAATAGCTCGTCAAAAATTTTCCATTAGAACCTCCGTGTTCTTTACTTTTGATGAATACACTTTAGATCCAACCATTGGGCAGAATGGAACCTTCATAATACAAAAGTTAAAAAAAATCCAAACATCAATAATCAAGTCAAAGCTAATATTTTCAATAATAGGCAATATTTATTTGCATGAAATCCATAAATACATAAATCAGTAACAACACAGCAAAACAGAGGTAGAATAAACAAAGAGAATGATGACTAGAAATAAGAAATAACATATCCAATAGATACTTTGTGTTGACCTCGTTTTTCGTACTGTTGACGTGGACAACAGATATCGGGCTCACTCGCGTTCTCTTAAGCTAATTTTAACACACGTGTACTGATTGTCAATCAATAATATCTCGAATTTGAATGTGGGAGAAGTTTTATAACGCGAGAAAAATATGTTCAGGTTCCGACGAAATATATGAGATAAATTATACGATAATGAATGACCGACTAGGAGTCAAACTCAAGATCAAGATCACACCCCAAACATTAAAAACCAAAGATTAATAAAAAGAAGGATAATGTATGGCTTGCAGTTGATGTTTGCATTACCCACAAAATGACACTAATGGAGGATATTTATAGTGTTACATGTAAAATAGTGCCCAGGGATGGGGACACGTGGCTTCATCTCCTTAACCGACGCATCTTATCCTAGGTATCAATTTTGACTTCACTAGCCTGTAGCGCATTAAATGTCCCCAAAAAAGTGACAACTACCCTATAACCTATGCTGACAAGATTGACCTTTCCACTCATTACAAAAGTCCAATCAATTATTCTAAAAGGATTTCATAAATTTAAGATACGTTGATTGTCACCAGCCTTAGTTGAGCCTCGAATTCTGCTTTGTTGAACCTCGCCACTTGGACAAAGAAATTTCGTTTGGACCTCAGATTTATATTTAGAAGAGGGACTTCAGCACGGTCAGCCTCATGAATTACTTCGGTAAGAGTGGGCTTCGATGGATCAAATTTAAATGGACTCTGGTAGGTCCTAGTCTACATGGGATGCCATATGGCTTCGGCTGAAAGGACTTCGGTAGGTAGGCTGAGTTACGTGGAAGCCTAGGTAGAAAGAAAAAAATCTCTTTTTTAGAGCACATCATCCTATAATACAAAGTGGACTATCATTCTCCTAAGTTTGTAAGCTTCTTTTTTATTGTCGGGGAGGGTTTGATCTTTAAGGAAGGCCACTATAGGTTGCATCCATGTAGGCGTTCCTTCTACCCACATTACCTATTTTTCTTTAGAGTTCTGAGAGATGTTCGATCGGTACAATCGTTAGTAGTTTCAAGACCTTGTTACTAGCCGCTTGGACAAGGCATCAGTGTAGGCATTTTCAACACGCGGGATTATAGTTAACTCGAATTTCTCAAAAGATGGGGGTAGATCCATCACCAATTTGAAGTACACGGCCATGATCTTGTCTCTTGTTGTGAAGTTAACTATTAGCTGGGAATCACTGTTAATGAGCAACCTCTTCACTTGCATTTCTTTAGCCAACCTTAAGCCAGCAAATAATGCATCATATTCGGTCATGTTGTTGGTAGCCTTGAACTCAAACCTCACAGCTCAATTGAGCCGATGTCCCTCAGGCTAACCAGGACCACACCCGCTTCTGAGCCTATGTCCCTAGATGAACCATCCATGAACAAGTTCCACGTAAAATGTTTCGCGGGCTCCATTATTTTGTCCATCTTCAGGACGATGGGAAATTTCGTCACGAAGTTCGCAAGGGCCGGCATTTGATAGCAGTTCTTATTTTGAAAACAATGTCAAACTCACTGAGCTTAACTGTCCATTTTAGCAACTTTCCCGAAACATCGGGTTTCAGAAACACTTGGTTGAGCTGGAAGTTGGTTAACACAAGTATTGTGTGAGCTTGAAAGTATGGCCTCAACTTTCTCGATGCAGCGTTCAAGGCTAGAGCTAACTTTTCCATATTAGGGTAGCGGGTTTTGGCCGCCAAAAATGCCTTACTCACATAGTAAACAAGCAACTGGAGGGTATCTTCTTCTCTTACGAGAACTACGCTAATAGCTTCATTGGAGACTGCCAAATAGAGTTACAAAACCTCTCTAGACTAGGGTTTTGAGAAAAGGGGGGCCTGTCTAAGCTTTTTCAGCCTCTGAAAGGCCTTTTCACACTCCTCCATCCATTGAAAATTTTTGCCGCATTTTAAGATCTCTTAAAGAAATGGAGGCAATTGCCGGTGGCCTTCAAGACTAAACAACTTAAAGCCGCTACATGCCCGATTAAGCTTTACACCTCCTTTGATTTTTTAGGAGACCTCATCTAGACTAAGGCTCGAATTTTTTTTGGGTTAGCCTCTATGCCCCTTTGTTTAACCATGTATCCCAAGAATTTACCAGAGCCAACACCTAAAGCACACTTGAGAGGGTTCAACCTCATTATGTACCTTCGTAGAATTCGAAAAGTTTCATCCAGGTGCCTTACATGGTCATCCGCCTTCGACCTTTTCACAAGCATGTCATCCACGTATATCTCCATTGTTTTGCTAATGAGGTTGGCAAACATTTTGTTAACAAGCCTCTGGTAGCTGGCACCAACATTTTTTTAGCCCGAATGACATCATTTTGTAAAATAAAGATCTCTGTCAATGATAAAAGACCTGTTTTCTTTGTTGTCGGGTGCATGGGGATTTGATTATAGCCCGAGTATGCGTCCATAAAGCTCAAAAGCTCGTGTCCAGTAGTGGAGTCCACAAATTGGTCTATCGTTGGAAGGGGAAAACTATCCATTGAACAAACTTGGTTAAGGTTGGAGAAATCTATGCAAACCCTCCATCTATCATTGTGTTTCTATAACAAGACTGGGTTTGAGACCCATTTCGGGTAAATGGCCTCCCTAATGAAGCCGTTCTTTATCAACTTTTGAACTTCCTCCTTCAAGGCCTCATATCTCTCTAGGTTGAAGGTCCTTCTCTTCTGTCTATGCGGGCCACCTTAGGATCAATTTTCAGACAGTGACAACTGACCTTGGGGGTCAATGTCTATCATGTCCTTGTGCCTCCATGCAAAGACATCAACATTTCTACACAAAAAGTTATTGAGTCTTTCTTGGTCTCAGAAGCACCCATTTTCCCACCTACAATGCCTTGGTGGGGTCTTAAGGATCCACCGGGAAGCTTTATAGCTCCTCCACTGGTACTGTTCGGGATTCAAACTCAATAACATGAGGATCTAGTTCATTAGCATGACCACCTGCTCGAGGGCAGTTGTCATCTCAACGTCTTCTTGATCAGAATTTTGGCCTCCTGAGGCGTTCATCATACCAACATCCATTAGTATCACATTGACATCCCTGAGTTCGGCCTTTCTTATCGAGTTTAGGTAGCATTCTTGTGCTCCTTTTTGGTCACCCCTAACTGTGGCAATCCCATGCTCAATAGGGAATTTCATACATAGGTGATGAATGGAGGGACGCCCCATAAGTCCTTTAAGGTCGGTCTACCTAGCACCCCATGGTAAGCTGACTTGTTATCTACTACCAAGAATTCCATGAAGTTTAAAGCTGTATGGAGTGGCTTTCCCATTTCCCCAGCAAGGGTTATTAACCCCCTTGGGATGATGCTATCACCAGTGAAGCCGTACAAGGGGTTTGTGATGGGGTTATTTCGTGATCGACAATCATCTTGTCAAAAGTGGCCCCAAAAAGTATGTTGACGAAGCTACCATTATCCACTAGCATCCGCTTCAACCCATTACGGGCCACAACGACCCTTACCACGAGGGCATTACAATGAGGAAAGTATACACCGTTGGCATCTTCCTGAGTGAAGGTAAGGGTGGTAATTGTCTTCTTTGGGAACTACTATCCACTGTGTAGCTAGTCATTGGAAGGTCCTTGGCTTCTCTAGTATAATTCATTTGTGAATTCTTTGTATTGCCCCCCGATGTAGGGTCTTCCAAAAAGCGTATCAATTTTATGGATATGAACGTCTTCCATGTTGGCGAGGAGGTCCTTATGCTGTCGTTGTCCTTCTCTAAGCCTTTCTCTATCGCGTTCCCTCCTATGCAGTGGGGATGGCTCCCGACGGAAGGTCTAGCCTCTTCATGCCTAGGTCTTTGATCCTACCTAGGAAGGGCATGTCCCTAGGAGGGCGATCATTTCTTTAGTCATTCCGTGTGTTCACCTGCCTAGGGTGTTGGGCTATGTTTCTACAGTTTGTTGTATCATGATTGTAGGAATGATAATAAGTATAATATTGAGGGTGTTTAGTCTATTCCTAGGTTCTGAACCCCGTCTTTGACCTCTCCCTCATTGGGAGAGCTCGTTGTCGAGACCTAGTTTACCTCATATTGGTTTGAAGGGTCACTTCTTCATAAACCATCGTGGGTACCGCATTCAATGTGGCTGTGGTAAGTGCTTGCCCAGAATTGGGAACTTCATTACAAGTGTAGTTCCATGGTGGTCCATTAAGTGAGAAGTGGGTTATTTTCCACGCTGTCTCTATGGGAGTTGAAGACCCTACTGGCTCTATTTCGATGATGATCTCACGTTTCATCATTTCCATCAGGACCTCGTTGCTGGTGGGGGTCCTGATTCTGTACATCCTTTCAGAAGAGGGTGTTCATGTTTAGCCCACCTCGAAGTGTGGATAACGCCTCCCGGTCGGTGACTTGTAAACAATATGTCGTTTCATCAGTAAAGTAGGCTACTACAAAACTCTTCAACGTCTTCCCGAATTGTTGCCTCATGTCTCAGAGACGTTGGACATGAGCCTCTCATTCCCTACTCACACCAAATCATTTCAGGAACATACTTTTGAACTCTGGCCAACTCCTATGACGGCGGGGTGGCGCCTTTCAAACTTATGAATGATTTGTAATTGTTTAAATGCTTAACCGAGTCGCCTCTTCTGTCATACTTTGGTATCTTTGGCAGCACATAGTGACTTGAGACATGAGCATTTCTCAGTTATTGTGAAAAGGTAAATTTTCGGCATCGTCATTGAGATCATAAGATCTTTAGGGTTTATCTGAGTCTTCCTCTTCATCAACATGATATCTGGACGGAAGATGAGATGGTCCTGCCTAATCCATCATCATTTCCTCCCTCCTGTGGCGCCTATTTGTAGGCGGGACAACACCAGGGGCATGTCCTTACCTTTCCTTCGGTGGCTGGGCCGTGGGAGGTGGTAGTGGTGGTTGTGGCCTGTTTCTAGGTGCAGAAGGTGGCTGTGATGGCTTGTGCTTGGTTCCCACATGGCTGATTCTATCAAACACACTAACAGACCTTTGAGGCATGTGTTCTAGCTCGTATTCGGGGGAAAAATTATCTTCCATGTCAACATTGGCTTATGTGGGTCTGCCAGGAGTATAGTTTGAGGAAATATCAATCCCCACTTCCCTTTCAAGGGGGCTAACTTCCCTAGCATGCTTGGGAGATGAGGCTCTTTGACTTTGGACTTCATCCTTACACGAATAGTATCCCCATGGTGTAAAAGGAGGGATTAGAGGACCTTACTAGCCTTGTATCTGTATGAGGAGTTCTTGCATGGCTAGGTTTTGATTAGTGATATTTTTCATGTTGGCGTCATGGTTGCTATCTCTCGGGTGAGTTGAACAACTACTTTCATCCCACCACGCCTATGGTGGTGGTGGTGGTGGTGGGGTTGACGCCAACCCGTTGGAGCCTCCGCTCGTTGAGTTTCTTCGTTAAGGTTTTCCTTTACTTTCCTGGAAGGGACATCATGATCTGAACTCATTTTTTCTTAGCTAAGCTGTCAAATTTTTTCAACTTTTGGGGTTTCCTCTTGTTCTTTTTAAAAAACAAATCATTTTTCAAGGGGGATGTCCAACTATCCTTCGACAAACTTTTTCGTGCTTATAGTGATGTTTCCCACAGACGGCGCCATTTGTTGACCTCATTTTTCGCACTGTTGATGTGGACAACAGATATCGGGCTCACTCGCGTTCTCTCAAGCTAATTCTAACACGAGTGGATTGATTGTCAATTGATAATAACCCGAATTTGAACATGAGAAAAGCTTTATAAGACAAGACACATATGTTCAGGCTTCGACGAAATATATAAAATAAATTACACGATAATGAACAATCGACTAAGAGTCAAACTTAAGATCAAGATCACACCACAAACATTAAAATCAAATATTAATAAGAAGAAGGAGAATGTATGGCTTGCAGTTAATATATTTGCATTACCCACAAATTGAAACAAATGGAGAATATTAATAGTATTACAAGTGAAATGGTGTCCATGGGATAGGGAGACACGTGACCTCATCTCCTTAATTGAGACATGTTATTCTATGTATCAATTTTGACTTCACTAGCTTGTAGTGTATTAAATGTCCTAAAAAGGAAGCGGTCACCTTATGACCTATGCTGACAAGATTGATCTTTCTACTCATTACAAAAGTTCAATCAATTATTTTAAAAATATTTCATAAATTTAAGATCGTCAAACGTGGATCGTCACTAGCCTTAGTTGAGCCTCAAATTCTATTTCGTTGAACATCGCCACTTCGATAAATAAGTTTCGTTTGGACCTCAGATTTGCCTTTAGCAAAGGGACTTCGACAGGGTCAGCTTCATGAATCGCTTCGGTAAGAGTGGGCTTCGGTGAATCGGATTTAAATGAACTCTGGTAGGTCCTACTCCACGTGGGATGGCAGAAAGGACTTCGATGGGTTAGCTAAGCCACATGGGAGCCTAGGTGGCGAAGTATAACACCTTGCTACCAACTTCTTGGGATATTCCAAGGGCGAGAGCAGTTTTCCCGTATGAGGAGGACCTACAAGTAACAATTCACTTCCAGCCATCTTCTTTTGGCATATCATATTGACCACAAGGCCAGCAGCTTCCCTCGTTGATGCTTGACCCAAAAATCCAGTATCCAAAGGTATTGCATTTCCATTGGGATACAACACAATCAACCTAAAACAATCCAACTCATAAGAAAAAAATTCTATCTTCGAACTTCAAAAGATCGTGTTTCCTTTTCTTGGCATTTAACTGGAAAATGTCAAAACCCAAAAAACACAAAAGTATTAATACGACTCAAAGACAGAAATATTCTAAACCCCTGACCCACAAAAAAATTGTTCCAAACATGAGTAATGGTATTCGAGGAAGATAAAACAAAAGGTAAAAGAAAAAAAAATGTTACGGGAAGCATAAAAAAAAGGAGAAAAAAAAAAAAGCAATGAAAGTAACCTTAAGGCCAAGACCTTTAATGTGAGTATGAGTTGTTATCCTCTATTTCTTTGTGGTAGATTGCACTTCTTCTATCTTCATTCTATTCTTCTTCCCTCTTTCGTTTCTTCTTGGTTTTTTCTTCTGTTGGATTGATGTCATTTTAGTCATTTGAATATAACAAATTGGCAATGATGAAACCATTGGTCTTTTCCTATATTGCTGGAAATAACTAAATGACCATTGCCCGATAACACAAAACAACTGGCCCAAAACCTGGCCCAACCCATCCCACACTTGAGCTGCTCTGGACCATTGATATCTTGGCTGATGATTTACTCCTTATATACCAGCTGGAGCGTCTCTGGTTGGCAGATTTTTCCATTCTCTCTCTCGAGTCTTTTGGAAGCTTCTGACTGTTCCCGTTCTTCAAGTTCTTCGTGATCTCTTCTCTTTTTATTAGTGAAATAGTGGTTGGATTTTAACTCTTGGTTTTAATCCTTTAGTCTCTGTGATTAGAAGCCTTTGTGGTGTATTCGAGAGAGAGTTTGCTGTCCGATTTTTGGCCGAGTTGTTGTCTTCGTGCCATTGAGTAACCGGTGTGGGTTTAGGTTAGGTTTTGATTGTTTGTGG